>JABXJD010000152.1:90000-267500 GCA_013375575.1 Percina caprodes | reverse complement strand
ACCTGGAGGTGGAGCTACTGTCCTCTCCTCTCAGACGAAGCACAAAGTCACCTGCTGGGACTCCACTGAATGTCACCAGGAAGTTACCAGTTCCCACAGACTGTGGAGGACAAAAAGAAAAGTAAGAGAATTAAACAATTAGAATAACAACAGTTTGAATATTGTTGACTTCTAGCTGGGATTGTAAGTACTGTTAGCCTGTAATCCCATCGCAAACAATAAACAAGATTAACTTTTCTCTGTTGCAGCCTTGCCTTGTAATTTATACGGATAAACATGCATTTTTGCTATGACTGTTTTTATAATCTCTATGGAGATAGAGATGTGAGACTCAGCTGCCAATCAGCAAAGTGACAACTACTGTACAAATATGGCTTCCTTCAAAGTAGAAAATATAAGATCTTATTTTTGTGTTTTTATCAGTGGTGGAAGAAGTATTCTGATCCTTTACTTAAGTAAAATTACTAATAATACATTATAAAAAATACTCTGTTGCAAGTAAAAGTCCTGGATTAAAAATGTGACTTAAGTATGTACTAGTATGATAAGGAAAATGTACGTATTAAAAGTAAAAGTAATCAATGCAGAAAACTTTAGAAGCTGGAAATGATCAAAACAGTTCTGTGTTTAATTGTCTAATCATGTCAGCTGTAAGTGTAGGCCTGTGTATTGTTGGGTAGTTTAATTTATGATAAAACATCCTATTTTTAAAAAAGTTATCTGTGTTTTGTGTGTAAAAATGTTAATTTGTAAAGTTACTATTAACTAAAGCTGTCTGATTAATGTAGTGGAGTAAACAGTACAATATTTCCTTCTGGAATGTAGTGGAGTAGAAGTAGAAAATGGCATGAAAAGAAAAGACTCCAGTAAAGTACACATTTGTACTTAAGTACAGTACTTGAGTAAATGTACTGTACTTAGTTACGTTCCACCACTGATTTTTATATGCAAAATTGTCAGCAGAAAAGTAAAGTATACACTTTATCTATTGGGTATGACCCTTTAAGTTCATCAAGTATAATATGTGACATGCCTGCAGTGATCCGTTGACCTCTGTTGGCCCTGAGCTGTCACACAGAGTGACCTCTGTAACCTTAACCGTGTCACTTCCTGTCACAGTAACCAAGAGGCTGGCATTACCACCTGAAAGACGTGATTTGAGAGAGAGAGAGAGAGAGAGAGAGAGAGAGAGAGAGAGAGAGAGAGAGAGTGAGAGTATCATTTTGACGGGTCCTTAGACATGAACAGTGTGTACATAACAACATTGATAGGCCCTGGAAAAGAGACAGAATAGTGTAGGGTTGATTTGGTTTGGGGATTGTAAAATAAGATTTTTATGGCAGATTATTCTTTAAAAGAGGTTTCTGAGGACAATGAGAAATAAAAGACTAAATATTACACATGTTCCACAGTACAAACTGTAGTAATTAAGATGACAATAATTAGAAAATGTGGTCTAACCTGAAAGCGTACGTCCTTCCTTCAGACAGAAGTCCCCGTGGGCTCCCTCGTGAGCTTCCACAAGGTTATAAATGAAGTTCAATGAACTTTGACCTAATGTATACACACACACACACACACACACACACACACACACACACACACACACACACACACGCACACACAAACATACAGTGTCAGGGCTAATGGCAAATATGTAAACACATCACATTTAACACTCACTGGCTACAGAATATCTCTATTATACTACTGACCTGTAACCTTAATGGAGTAAAGATTGTTAGAGTTAACACTGATTTTCCATGACCCTGTTTGGTTGTCAGTGTTAAGGCTTACACGACATAGGTTTCCCACTGTTGTGAAGGTTGCCAGAGGACCACTGGACTGGCTGGAACTCTGAGAGACACCTGGAGGAGAGAAAAAACTTGTTAAAACACTGTTGTCTACCAGCACAAACAGAGCTAAATATTTTTCTAATGGCTGTTTATGGAAAGAGTGAAAATCTAGACACTTAATGTAAAAGAACTAAATTCAGACTAAGACCTCATTCTGAATATCCAAACAGAAAATGCTGTTCACATGACACATATCAAACTCAGAATATTGTCTCTTTCGGAATAATAGTGGAACATTATTGTGCATGTAGAGACAGTCATTGGTGTGTTTTTAATGATACATCAGGCTGTGATACACACACACAACACTGGTTAGGAGATACATTCACTGCTGGGTTTTAACAGGAAATTAGCAACATCAACACCTGTGGAGCTGGTAAGATTGAAGGTGAGAGAAGAGGCTCCTGTGATGTATGCAGTAATGTTCCTTAGTGATCCATCAACAGTAAAGGTAAAATTATCAGGCCTTCCAGGATTCCTCACTACCTCAAAAAGTGTCACCTGAAGGAAGAAGAAAACAGAAACTGAACTTTTATTCACATACTGTACAGTACCATCTTCAGTCAGGTATCGTTTTCTTGTTCAATGTCATACCCCATCACTGGCTGATGAATCCTCTATAACAGCTGTGACCAGAGAAAGGCTTGACTTGGTGACCTCAATGGCCTGGCCTCCGGAGGCTCGGGCTAGGTCACGGTACAACTGGGCGTCTGATTGGCTTATTGCACGTGAACTTATGCCCTGAGGGCTTCTGCGGCGCCGTCGACTGGCCAGGACTTCTGTCAACATAAAAGTTACCTAAAGTAAGAAAAAATACTTAGGTTATATTAGACCTTGATACATGATATACCTGCCCACAATTGTTTACACACTATCTTCTATTCTATTTATACTTTATTAATCCTGCAAGTGAAATTACAATGTTTTCTCTCTGTTGTTAGAACTCACAATACACACACGCTCAGTACCTTTACATGCACAAATGGAAAGAAGTCAGAGTGAAGAGGTTGCAGCTGTCGATGGACAGGCACCCTGGGCATTTGGGGGTTCAGTGCCTTGCTCAAGAGCACCTTGGCAGTGCCCAGGAGGTGAACTGGCTCCTCTCCAGCTACCAGTCCACCATCATACTCAACCAGGTCGACCCAACCCAACTCCCTACAGACTGAGCTACTGCCACCCCAAATACCAATAATAATAATAATAATAATAATAATAATAATAATTAAAAACCCTAACTATTTCTTTATGGGTTGTATTAGCATTTAAAGATGCAAAGATGATAAAAAGTGGACTCTTACCACAGACTTGGTGCTCTCTATGAGGGCCGTGATGGTGCTTTTCAGATGAGCATCTTTAGCTGGAGCGTCAGTGAACACAAAGATCTCAGAAGATTGTGGAGCGGCAGTCAGGGCAAGCTGTCAGTTGTATTTGGGAAAGGAAAAATGTTATTTATTAAAAATGGTCTAGGAAAAAAACATGATCAATTTAATTAAGTATGAATGAAAAAGAAACCACCAGCACAAACAAAACAAAAGAACAAAAGAAAAGAATGAAAAGTGACTTTTTTAATTTACATTTTGGGGTCCATTTTCCATTCCAAGTATGGCTGTAATAATAATAATTTAATTTGATCATTTAGCCACGTTAAGTGGAATTGTTTCACTACATGATAATGTTTTCTTGCTTTACAAAACTTTGTTGTTTAAATGAATGATACTAAGAAAATAACAGTAGAAAAACACATTTGTCAACACCTGCAGTCCAGACAAGCACAACTCTGGGATGTCTCCTCCTCCACTTGCTGTGAGCTTGTTAATGCTGTCTTTGAACACGTCTGCATTGGTTGTTATCATCAGAGGTCCAATACCTGGATATAGAATAGATACCTATTCCCACTTACCGTCACTCACTCATACAATCAAACATTTTACTTTGACTACTGGGGATAAATACACACAAAGTTTACAATGGTAGAACATTCTAATGTTCTTAATGTTCACAGCAGAATTATGCCTATGTTTTATTTAATTTTTTCAAATATGTCTGTACCTGGGTCATTGAAAGGTACCAATATGTAAGTGGAGGGCTCCTGCTGGGTTCCCCTCTTACTGTCAATGATGTTGAAGGAAACTTTTTTGGCCTCGGCTATGCCATCGCTCATGCTGCCTGTGGTGTCAATTACAAAACACAGCACAAAGGACTGGGAGAGGCCTATCAATCTGAGAACACAAGAAAGATCCAGCCGATCAAGGGTAAATCATCTGGTAGTTATCAACGATTGCCATCAGACCTTGTGCACAGAGTCTTTAAAAGTCAGCCAAGTTAGTATTGTCTTTTTGATTTGCAAGACAAAAGACATCCAGCCTTCCTGGTTAAAGCTGAGCTATACTATATTTGACGTCTAGGATACACATACTGTTTTAAAACTATAGTGCATAGTTTCTGCCGCCCCCATGAGGAATTCTAAGTAATGACAACAAAACTGTTCCACATGATACAAGCCTTGAACGTAACGGACGTTCATTAACATCAAAAACATCATATCAGTGACTTTATTCAAATGTAATAGATTATATTTGCTGTTATTTGGCATTACAGCTTCATTCATTATACATTTATTCTACAGCGGCCATGTTTTTTCACTTGTATTTGATCACAACATGTTTCAGGTGTGGGTGGCCCGTACCGCAGGAAGTTTTTGTCTCCGACAGCTACTCTGATGTCCTCCAGTAACTCCATAGTGGCATTCACAGCCAAATCAGCTGCTTTGTGGTGAAGTGAACCATGACTGGACCCAACGTCGTCCTTACTGATGCCTCCCATTGGCTCCTGTCTGCTTGTCCGGTCAAATGTTCCACCGTGGCTGCATTTACCTTGGGAAGAATGTTTCTTACGTCACCGACATCTGTTCACAAAATACTTTTAGTGCAGACGGTTCCTTAAAGTCACCTGCAGGTTTTGCTGAGGAGAAGACGTTGAAGTAGCCTGAAGTGAGAAGCCCCCGCTGCAGCAGGTCAGGCAGAAGGTTGTTGTCACAGTTCCCTCCTGTACAATTTCTACAGGTTGGAGTGCTTAATCCTGCATCAAATGCAACAACAGAAATAAAACATGGCATGGTTAATTCATCTGAAAACATGGGGTTACATTTAAACCACTTTTCCAAACACAGTATTTAACAGTTTGATGGTTTTTGGTTAAGAAAAGCATGCATTGTGTGGTTGAGAATTTGTAGGCTTGTGTGAGTAAAATATTGAGCACTGAATGTATTTGTGTGTGTGCACTCACATGCCACAGCAAGGTTAGTATTTGTTAACTGACAGGTGACAGATAAACTGACAATGTGCCTTGTGTCATTATTCAAGTGTATACAGTCCGTGTGACCCAGCAGCAGTTGTGTGGGCAAGAGTTGCTGCTAAAACCACAAACTGTAGCAGTATCATACCTGCCAGATTCACAAGAGGTTGGTCTGGTTTGATTAGAGTGCTGTAAGGTATGGTTTTCCCTAGTTCCACCCAGTTACTGTGGCTGTAGAAGTCCTTAAATATGCAGAATATGAAACATCATTTACAATACCACTATCGCTTGCTGTTTTCTTCATGTCTCTCACCTCCCAAATAACACCACCGTTCCCCTTAACAATGATCATCAATCTCACCTGTAGGGTGTGACAGACTTGTCCAAGAGTCCACCTCCCTGCGACATAGTTCTCCAGCTTTACACTGGCCTTCACGGCAGACACACCTACACCAGTAGCAGATCAGAGAACAGAGAGAGTTAGGTACAAACTGAAGCTGCACTTTGTAAGATGTGAAATTATACTTAATCTATGCTATAATCGTGCCTTTAGGTGGCTGAAAGAGCTCGTTTTAATGTTCCAAACACTGACCACAAGTTGTTCACACATCTGTACCAATGGAACACTGCATTTGATGCTCTGTATGCAATGTAATACATAATAATAATAATAATAATAATAATAATAATAATAATAATAATAATAATAATAATAATAATAATAATAATAATAATGTTATACATTTTTGGAAAACAAAATTCCTGGAATGTATACATATTTGAATTTGTTTCTTGTGTCATGGATGTAGTTTAATGTGGACCTGCTGTGATGACATCCCGTCCTCTCTGGAAGGTCTCACCATCAAAATGGTGCTCCTCACTCAGTGCAAAAACAACATCCACTTTTGCGTTGCTGAAGTACATATTAGCGATGGACGTTTGGAACATGACAGTTGAGAGGAGAGAGGAGGAGGTACCTGTAGAGGAACAGGCCCTTTGTACCTTATCAGCCGACAGGCTGTCATCAATCTAGAGACAAAGACACGACACATGACTGACTGAATGTTTGAAAAAAAACTTTGTTTGACAGGACAGATGAAGACACAGGAAAGGGGAGAGAGGGGGAATGACATGCAGCAAAGGGTTGTGAGTCGGAATCAAACCCACAGCTGCTGCGGATGTTTTAAAATCTATGTTTAAAACACTATAATCCCATGTTCCAGACTCATGCAGTTTTGCACTGAACACTGATTTTTTTGGAGGAATTAATTGTTTTTAAGAGCTCTATCAGTATAACAGGCTAATGTTTCCTTTTGAAAAAGACTGTCACTCGTTTTATTTTCAACATTCATAGAACATATAATATGTAATCTCAATTTTTGAATCCACCAAAGTTTTCCCAGTTTCTCTGTTTCAGCATGGGTTTCTAACTTACAGTCAGGCTGAAGTCCCGTCCTTTAGAGGCAGCAATGTCTCTGCAGACCTCAGCTGTCTTTCTGAGGACCGCCCTTTGTGTGATGTCACGGTGAGTGGTGGAATTCCCATGAAATGAGAAGAGTGGTTGGAAGCCTTGAATGAGGCCTGACAGGGGGAAGACCACCACCAGAAACATGACTGTCTGTCTGGCAGCCATGATGGAGGACAAGCAGGAGGACGTTGAAGTTGAAGGAAGAAATTTGGATTGATACTGTCTCAACAGTCCCAACTCCTCTGTCTCTGCTAGTTTTATTTCACTCCCTCCTGCTCTCGTTGCTGGTTTTGTCTTTCTCTTTTTTCTTCAGGTGTTTTCACGTCCCACTTGTTGCCTCATTAGACCTGGTTCACTGCCAGTAACTTCTTTGTGCTTGACCACATTGTTCTCTGTTGTAGGAAATATTTTGAAATTTTCACCACAAATACAGTAATAACATCAAACAAATACATAGCAGTAGTGCTACACATTATCACAAGATTACATTATTGCAAATTTTTTAAAGAGAATGTGTTTTTAACATGTGGGATTTGAAAATTCTTGTTTCATTGTTGGCATAGACATGATGAAAATTGTTCAGTCAAATATGAAAATATCTAGTTGAAGAGTTGCGACATAATCCATGAAAATATAAAATCAACAGCATCTCATGTGCTATTTACATATTTTCAAATCAATGTTTAACCTAATCTGAAAGATTTATATTACATACAGATCCCTGCAAATATATTCACAAAAAATATTTGTTTTCAAAGGATTAAAACAATTACAATATGTATGTAACATTTCTACTAATTAAAAACACACTGTCAACAGTGTACATAAGATTTTTATTTGACATACATTTTACATACTCTTACCTGTGCTCTTTAGCAGTCCAGCCTTAGTAAGATGTTGCCACTGCTTCTTAATCTTCCTAATTAGGCATTCAATGTTTACACTCAGGTAGACTATATTTTGCGTAGACCTGTGTTTCCTGTGTTAACGGGAAACTTTTAAGACTGTGTGCAATTGTATATGCTGAGAGAGTGTTGTCCTCATTTCTCCCTCCTATAGTTACGCAGTCTTGAGCTGATGAATAGAATACTCCCACACACCCTGCTTATTAATACATGTCTGCATGTGTTTGAATGAGAACATGGGTGTGAGAGTGCTTATCTATCTCTCTTTCACATGGTTAGAACACGTTGACAAACTATTCACATCTCTGGGTACTTTGTTTCCAATTCAACATGTCTGTCTGTCAAGAACAGAGCTGGAGTCAGGTCATGTCAAGTCTAGTTTAGCTAAGCATTAAGACCGGAAGCAAGTGGAACAGGTAGCCTGGCTTCATCAAACGTTCAAAAGCAAGTCTACTAACGCCTCCATTGCTCACAAATTAAGTTGTATCTCGTTTTGGTGTACTCAAACAGAACGAAAAAGTTACAATTTGTGGTTTGACGGGGACTTAACATGATGTAACGATTCCCTAATTTGCTGTCTCCCCAGCACTTCTTTGCAGGATATCCTGCTGCAGCGCAGGTTGCCAGTTCAGGTTTGGTATATGGCTCTGTGCATGCACAATGGTGACAAACTTTTCCATAATGTTGAACTATGGCTTTAACTCATCTTGCATACATTTAGACTGAAGGAGAGAACCAAAGTACCAGGAGGAAAATGAAGCAGACACAGGGAAAGTGTGAAAACTCCATACAGAAAATCCTCAAAACCAAACCCAGGACCCTCATGCTGTGATAGTACTCATCAGTGAGCTACCATTCTGCATTTATTAGACAAAGTTAAATGACTAAAATCAGCAAAGACCTTCGCTAAGCTTCCTTGGAGAATGTTCCATCAGATCCAGCCAGCAAACAAAACGTGAGTACATTACTCAGGTTAGCCAGATAACTTCTAAAATAGCATGCAGCAACTTCTCTGAACATTGGTTACTAGCAATAATCAATACTTAGACTAATTGACACCTAATATTATCAAGTTTAGTTAAACAAATCAAAAACATTAAAAACTATAATCTCAACCTGTCCTAAACAAAAGTGACCGTTTGGCGTTTGCATTGTCTGGGCATGCCTTCACAGTGGTCTGGATGAAAGCAAAAGGGTGCAGGGCTGGTGAAAGGGGGTTCAATTACAATAGATAAGCAATGGTAAAAAATAAAATAAAAATACCCCATTGCAGTTATGAAGAAAATAAATTGGTGCATATGTAGTACATGCAACAGCAACAACTTGTGTCTAACTAATCTCAAATCAGAGATACTAGAAAAGTTATACCCATATACTGTACATGCACAGTGGCAACTCTGGTGGATGGCAGTTAAGAATCTTGTCTGCACTATATCATAAAATTCTGCTGAACAGCATATTTTGTGCTAACCCTAATTTGATATACTCAGTCTTTGTGAGTCACCGTACACAACATAAAGTATCACCGTAAAGAAAATACATGTTTCTCTGTTTATGACTTGGGAGAAGAAGTAGCTGGCATACTTTCACCTCTTCACTCCCTCCATAAGCTTTTTGGCATTTTAAACGAGTCATGCCCTCCTACCCTATCATGCCCTATCAACAAGTCATTGTGACATATCAGAGAAGAATGTGTGTGTATGATTGTGACAAAGAATAACTTACTCAGAAATAACATTCCTCCGTCATGAATACACAGTAAAATGTGCCAAAAGTTGGGTGAGCACTCATGGAAGCCCAGTATTCTTGTTACATGATGCTTTGTGGGTCAACACATTCGCAATTCCAATGATATCACGCAAAATTACCGGTCACATGACAGTTAGTGCTTACATATTTGTTCATTGAAATGCATGCTACATCACTTTTTTTTAAAGCAATTTTGTTTAAAATGATATACAACACATATAACACAGATGTTTGGAACATGTTTTGAATGTGTAGAATGTTTTGAAAGTGAGCAGAAAACTTGTTGAAACACATCTGAGCTATTAAAGTCTAGCAGTTTATTAATTAATTAAAATGCATTAATTTATCATTTATTTGATCAGGCACATTTAAGAGACAAAGGACACAAAAGAGAACAAAAGAGTAAATCTTTCCTACATGTGTGTTGACTCAGCAGGGATAGAGAAGTTGATATATATTTGAAAACAATACAGAATGCCTGAGTGCCTTAATGCATTTTTTAAATTATATATTATATTTGACCTGTTAAATAAATTGATTTAAATTAAATTTAGTGTTTTCTTTGCATAAAGACATTTCCACCACATATATTAGCATACACAGAATGCAGAAAAAGTATATTTTATGATGAAAAGATTCTCAATGTTGTTTTTAAAACCTTATCTGTAAAGGTGAAATTCAATCCCATATGCATTTATGCCATTCTTAAGAATTGATATTAATACAATGGTCTAATATGCTTATTTTAAGTAGCTTTGCCACTTGTCAGATCGCCATTGCAAATAAGAACATCTTTTTAATTACTTGCCTGAATAAATAAAGGTGAAATAAATTAGTGAAATGAATAACATTGTGGTGGCAAGGTCTTACTGCATTTTATGAAGCCCTCAGGTTTGGCAAACTGCTGTAAGATATTCTCATACAAACACAAAAGTCTCACCATTGAATGGTGTTAAACAAGAAATTAAGCTCGTTGAAATGATTTAGTGCTATACTCAGATATGTTTTGACTTCGCTGATATTTTTTTCCATTCTAGGGCGCGTAATGTTTTATTATGATAACAATAAAAATTATATAATTTTTAATTCATTACATTCCTCAGACTGCATCCAAAATTGCTGCTAGGTGAGTTGCAACAGGCTTGAACCCCACAGCAGTTATGAAAGGAGTAACAGAGCACTTTATTACAGCATGACAAGTAAGTCTGAATATGGAAGAACATCATTTGTAAATATTGTATTAAACAATAATAATAATAATAATAATAATAATTACAATTCTGAAAGTTTCCTAAATGTATACAATGCAAGGATACAATATTTTAGGGTGAAACAACGCTAAAACCATATCTTCCTTGTTTTCAATGCATGAAGTTTTAAAACGGCTTACTTCAGGCCTCGCTGGATTGCTGCCAATTGTGAAGCTCATAGGACCATCTTTATTTAAAATGAAAGCTGGATTTTAAAAGATAACTCAAGACTCACAGTGACAAAATGTAACAAAAGAAATACAATAATCATACAAGTGATGGCAAAAATGAGCCAAAATCCATCCACTGGTAATGCAGATATTAGATGCAACATATTGCTTTCTCTATCATAAACACAGTTCAGGTTGCTCTTCAGCCTGAAGACGACTTTACACCTCTGTGCATTTGTCTCTGTGTCTGTGACTTTGAAATGACATTGTTATTTGTGTACAGGTATAAGGCCACCAAATGGTGTTTCTCCATGTACTCTGCATTGCTCCAAGGTTGACTAAAACTTGTACTGGTGTCCCATTTCTGCATCATGGCTTTATCAGTCACAACTGTAGCTTTGGATCAGCATTCGTCATACATGTCATCATTCAGGTCAGATGTCAGATCCTGCATTAAATGCTGGAATGAGAAGAAACATGTTGCTCAGTATTAATCCAGTAGATGGAGATATACACTAAACAAACAGTATTACTGTGAGCAGGATCCTCTTTTGCGTAGTCCTTAAAAAACATTAACATTTAATAACTTTAATGGAACATTCTTAAAAAATGAAAAAATTATTATTTGTGATCAGAGTAACACCTTTTATTTTAAGTCCTCTAGATTGATTGATGTTGAATATATATGGTTAAATAATAAGTTTTATGCTTAGTGTCAGATATACTATGATAACAAACATCAGCAGTCCCACCAAAACAACAAGAGAAGTAACAGCACACGCAGAAACAGTTTTTCTCTGACATGTTTGCCTGTCTTGCATAGTGCAAGTGTTGTGTAATATGTAATTTTTCATAAAGTATTTTGACTTCTTCTTCTTCATAATCTGGTAATGTAACTGTTATTCATGCTATAAAAATATGTTAAATAAAGTCATTAATGAACGACATTTTGTGCTATTTTTATTTTTTGTAAATGATCAACACAGCAGTTTTAATAAACACACTCTCTCTATATGTATCTCAATAGTATAGTACCCTCTACTGTTTATCCTGTGTCTTGCACTGCCTCTCTACTTCGGTACCTTTACCATGTGTACCACCACATACTGGACTACTTTACAAATCAATTAAAAAAACGCATTTCACCTGTTCCTGCAATGATAATTTGAGAGTTACTTACAATTAATTGAAAAACTCCAAGGTATTTGTGTATAGGCTATGGTTTTAGGTAAAACTGCATTCCCAGATACAGAGACCCACCCATATTATTCACTCAATGAAAAGGCAACTGCTTGACTGTGTAGTCCCCATGAAGGTAGCACCACTGATTGGAATAGCCTGCAGCTTGTGTAAGACAAGCAGGCGCTCATCTTAACACATAACCCACAAGTCCCCAAAGAAGTGCTACACCACACGAGAACTGAACTGTGGTAAGTGACATTTTCTTCATTTCTTCTGTTGATATCCTCATATAGATGTATGATCTACATTCACAACTAGTATTAAGGAGTCCACTTGAAGGCTTATTTAAGCGTAGCCAAAGTTTTATATCAATATTTTTACATTCAAGAAATTAACATGACTCTGCAAAGTTAAGGAAGCTTGAGATTCAAATAAGATATATATATAAAATATATTTTTACACAGCGAATACTATTGTGTGCAGGTTTCAATGCTGGTGAAAGATGAAAATGATGGCAGTTTGGGCAGCAGTGCTAATGACATATGGAGTCTCCATAGGAATCGCAAAGGTAGTGTGTAAGCTGGTTGGCAGCTTTTAAGTGTGATTGCACTACATTTCACCAAGTAAGATTTGTATTTTTATTTATTTATTTTTTTTAGAACTCTGCAGAACTTGGGAAAAGCCGCGTTCCACTTGATTTATCTCCAAATGCTGTTGATGACATGTATACTGGTTGCAAAGACAAGATGGAGTACAGAGTTAAGAAGGAGTACCTGGTGAATGAGAAAAACCAGGACAAAAATTTCACCCTGGCCTGGAGCGAAGCAGAACGATACTACAACAAAAAATGGAAGCGTAAAAAGGGAAAGCGACCTTCCACATCTCTGGGAAAAGAACAGATTATGGCTATTTTTGTTTATACCCTTGACAAGCCAAAAATATACCTTGATTTCAATGATGCAGTTCGAACACAGAAATCTAAGTACAAGACCACATTTAGATATCACACACTTCACTTTTTCCTGACCGACGCGCTCCAAACTCTTAACGCTCGCAAACCTAAAGAGGAAAGATGTCTCACTGGCTACCGCAGAGTCAACAGCTACTTTAGCCAAGATGTTCTCAACAAGGTGATTCGCTTTGGCTCTTTCACCTCCAGCTCAATGGGTTGGTACCCCAGCGCTGAAAGATTTGGAGACAAATCATGCTTTAAGATAGTGACATGCTCTGGAGCAGACGTCTCTCTGTACTCTAAGCTCGGTGAGTCAGAAAGAGAAGCCCTGATTCCTCCTTATGAGGTATTTAAAGTCATAAAGATTGAGACTAGATCTGACCAGAAAAATCTTCCATGTGAGGTGGTCTATAGACTGAAAAGTGTAGGAAAAACTCTTTCAAATTTGAACTGTGCACTTTTCTGAAATGAGTAGTCTCACACACATAATGTGATGTTCACAAAACATGAAACTTAATATATTAGGCTACACCAGAATGGTGATTTTTTTCAAAATGCATGTGGATATAATATAAATAAAATGAGTCATCGTTCTAGCCTCTTAATATACACATAGGAAAATTCAATGTTTTAAATATTTGCATAATTAAAACTTTAAAAGCCAAATTGTCAGATGTGAAGTGGTTGTGCAAAATGTATGTAGATCGCTGCGTTCTGTGTTGTATAGAATTATCCTTGTCATCTGCACTTAAATAAATTGAATGCATTAAATAAACAATTTGTAAAATCCTCAATGTTATACAGTGTCATTGTTTTTCTTACTTAGTATTTGTCTTTTTTGCATGCATAATAACTAATAAGACATACAATCTAACAAGTACCATGACTGTGTAGAGCTTCTGGTTTTTAGAAAGGCCTAAAGCAGGTGACAGCGTAGACATGAGCCAACCCTGAGGCTGCATGAGCTCAGGCAAATTATGTATCACACAAATCACAAGTCTTAGTGCATAAAGTGTAAGTTTATGTAGTTTATTATTTTTTTTTTTTTCACTTGACATTCTGTTTTTGTGATTGCCAACCCTGATCAGAGAAACTGTGGGAAGTAGTAAACATGCTTTCAGTTTTGGGGAAGGGAGATGACAGTATTTATTAAAGGAAGCAAGCAAAAATGTTGAGTCTCTAGTAACTGGCTGATCTCTTCCATCCCTGATAAACAAACCTTCACTGAAATTCAAATAATTTTAACAGACAATTACAATCTTATTTGTGTCCCCATTTGATGCTATACTGTATATAACAACATTTGTATGTCTGAAAGCAAGTTAGCATCAATTCACTTATTTTATGGTTGTTTTTATGCTTTATTCATTGTCAGACTGTGGATCAAGAATCATACAAGACCAAAGTCAGTTATGACATGCTTCACTTTTTCCTGAAACATGAAATCCTTTTTTTCCTCTTTATTAATGCAAGACAAAGGCAACACCTCTTCGACAAGCTCTAAATCACACAAACATTCAGACTCATTTACAAGCTCATGCTTTAAAACATTCATGAAGTCCACCCAAAAAACTTAAGATGTGTGAACGTGCATGTGTGTGGGAGGACTTGTAACCTGTCTGTCCACAAAGTGTGTGTGTGTGTATGTATATATATATATATATATATATGACAGCCTTTGTGATCAGAACCTTTTGTCCTGAGGGTTTCTCATGAGTTGCAGCTTGTGGTACAATGCTGTATAAAGATTATTTTCAGATTCTTAAATACATGATGCATGTTGCAGAATGAATATTCTTACAAATCAACAAATTGTGGTCTTCTGATACTGTAATTTAAGAGAAATAAATAAGACCATTAATCATGTTTGTGTTTTACATTACAGTTTTTGTCTGTGCCATTGCTTGTGTCATTTATTGACAAATTGTGACTTCAATGGTTACAGAATGAGATTGACAGTCTGTGCATTACTGTTACATACTGTATGTCCATAACAAGAATGTGTTGATTTCTGTCTAAATATAAAGGTTTGTATTATTAACCATCCAGGCATAAATCCACCATGGGTGTCACCTGACAAAAACACCATGTAGACTGTGAGGGAAAATTTTGTCAATAGTTGCTTCCACAGCAAACCTTCTCTTTGGTCTCCCCAGCAATGCCTACATCCTGTGGTATGAAGTGATCTGTCTGACTTCATCCCTCTCAACCAGATTGTGGATGAGGTCTCAAGCATTTTGTATCTTCTGGATCACTCCCTATCACTCTCTCTCTTCACAAAACTATTTCAGTTCTTAAGTTTAATGTTCCTTCTTTATGCTTCCCCAGGTGTAGAGCTACATCTGCCTGGAACAATACCTTGCAACTGTCCAGCCTGTGATATTCCTTAAGTGTAAACCTCTGGGGTACAAGGAGGCCTGTTGTTTCTTTGCTGAAAGCGATTATATTGTCAATTGTTTGGTGTCTTTCAATTTACAAAAAGTTTTTCTTAACGACAGCAGTTTTGTATCAATTCTGATCAATTACTGCTGATGGTTTTCTGCTGCTTCTCAGTTCTGAGGGGAGGGGCAGAGGGACAAACAGTGGTAATAACATGAAGAAAAGGGCTTTAAGATCATTTTGAATAACGGGTATTTACAATTGTGTCTCAGCTCCCACTGGCAATTGTTGCATCCTTGATGGGAACAATACCTTTTTCCTCTGTAAATGTGTATTTGTCATGACAGTTTCTGTCCTATCTATTATTAATCTCTATAGAGTGGAGAAATTGTACAGTAAATGTAATTGTCTATAAGCATATTTGTGAATTTGTAATATAGCTACACTATGTAATTAATGCTAAAGGCTTCAATCACAAATAACATTAAACAATGAGTCACTAAACAGTTAAATTACTTGTACAAATAGTAGAATATTTGTCTAAATAGGAATACATTTATTATGATATATAACAATATATGTAGTTGCTTTATTATGAAGTGCCTTTAACCTTAATTCTTAAATTTACACACACACACAAATTCTTATTCTTGAATACAGCCATTGAATATAGGACTTCTGTCATTAGCTGTAGAGTTCACAGAACAGGAACTTGCATGAAACACACATTTGTATCCTAATTAATGGCCTTGAAATAACATTTAGTGAGACATTATCATTGTATGCAGTGTGGTCACAACAACATGAACATCTGTGCTGGGCTTGAAATTAATTTTCACAGACAATAACATCACATTGTCAGTATTTAACAGTACCTGTGAGTTCTATACCCTTTACAATAAATCTTCAGGTGTGGGATTGGGATTCTGCTTCAGCTGGCACAGGCTAACAGAAGAGCCCACACCAAACCCAGCGTACAAAGGCTCATTAAACTGAGTTTTGAATCTGTGGATAAGCTCCATAGTCTTTGATACTGAGTAATATGCCACAGTGTTGCCTGCATAATCCAGGTACACACCAATTCGTGTGGCCTTCGGAGCTTCAGGAAGGTCCCGTTCTACTTTATTGTGCCAGGCTGAGTAGCCTGAGTCTGAGCAGAGGATAATCCAAGACTTGTCATTGTAGCCCAGCAGGCTGTGCGAATTCTTCCCTTTGCGACTGATGCTCTTGTAGGCCACCCCGATGGAAAACTCCCCGCTCCACTCTGCCTCCCAGTAAAATCTAAAACCAGTCAGGGGCTCCTTGCACAGCACCTGGCAGAAGCCTTCAAAGCGTTCTGGATGATCTGGGTAAAACTGGACTGTTTTCTTACGTGTGACCCTCTGGTTCCCTTCCGACAGGACCAACTCTTTGTAGACTGTGTTTGGATTGAAGGACATCTTGCAGGAGTCTGAGCAAAGACAGCCACAATGCACATTTCCTATTTATGTATGTTTAGATGTGGAGCACCTTATTGATCAAGAAATAAACTATTCATTTAGTTCAGTTTAGTTTAGTTATTTATTCACTTTCCCTCACTCTGGCTATTTTTCACCCCAAACTATATACCTGAGACTACTGGGCTGGGTCTCAAGACGTTAAATATAATAAATTTAAAAGAATATTGCTGTTGGCAAGGCAAGACAAATATGTCAAAGTAGTCACTTTGTTTCCGACGTGCTAGAAATTGAATAACTACAAACAGTTTACTTACATTTTAAGAAGTCTGTCCTGGATTGTGGTTCCTGAAAAACAACTCTGGAAGGAACTGTTTGGAAATAAAAAAAGATAATTGTTTTGTGATACTGTAAATTTGATCTTATTTAATTTTTATTAAATTATTAATTGTGAATTATATAATTTCATAAATCAAATGAGCTTTCAAACACTTCCTATCTAGATCTTCCTTTTTCTTTGTTTCTTTGTAAACAATATACTGTGTATGATCTAATTTACAAATTTCAGTAAACAGACACTTACCTTTGAGTCGTTCATCTCCATTTCTTGGCAAAAGTATGTACACGGGGGTTTCACTAACTGTGAAGATGATACAGCAATACGTTAGCCTGTAGCCTGAACCACTTACTTAAAGGGATATTTCACCATTGGAAAGATGAATATATCTTTAAATTGGGTCACTTATGTAGTAGAAATGCGATTATTTTCTTTTTAGAAATAGGTGCCTTCTCGGCCAAGAAAAGCCAGAAAAAAATCCAAGAATGCACTTGCTTTGCTGCTCTACAAGTCCATTCCCAAGCCACGCCTACCATTTACAGACATGAGCACTGTGGCTCAAGGGGTGTTGCACATTTAAAATATATAAAAATGGTGTTATATAAAAATGACATACAAAACAGGCTACATTTAGTGCACACACATTATAGGCTCCATAAAGTTCAGCTAATGCAATTGTAGCATTAGCACTTGATGTAAACACAGAGTGTAAACACAGCCGTGACTTTGTGTGCAATGTAGAATGGTCAGCATTTAACAGGCTAAAACTCCATCAGCAATGACACTAATTGGATAAAAGCACCCAATTTCTGTACCAGTCCGTGTCCGTGCTAACACAGCCCACCTCCATGAGTCTTACCCTCCAGGGCAGCATCTGCTCGGAAGGCCAGCAGGCCTGGTAGCTAGATAGTGGAATCTGGTACACTGTTGTTCAGCCATGTTGCCACAAAAAACAAAAACACAGCAGTCTCTGAACTCGCGTTGGGAGTTTCATTGAAGTTTGATGTAGTCCAGGTTGTTGTCTATGATTGGACACTTCTAAGTAGGATGGATTATTATTATATTAAATGCATATTCGAAAATACTACCGGGTTTCTACTGATACAAAGCTTAATGCTAATCGGTGAAGTATCCCCTTAAGATATTTTGTCAAAATCATCTACTATACACAAACCTGTCTTGGACATTTTGCTCATTTCCTTCTTACAGATGTCGTCCAGATGTTCCTTCATCTCTGTGGCCGTCTTGCATATCTCTCCAAAGGAGAACTGAGGGTTGATAAGCACTTTAGGCACCATGGGCTCAGGAGGAATGCACAGAGTCGGAAAATTCTATTCAACCAGAAATAATAGCACAATAATCAACAACAATCAAGTCAGAAACACACACCAAAAAGTGAGTAGCTCTCATCCTGATCCTGCTGCCCATCTTATAATCGAAGAAAGCAGGACAAAAGCATTAATCTTGTATTTGAGGAACCTAACTTAAGCAGTATTTTTTAATGCTGGATACAATATAACTGACTTGTCTATTCTAAATAAGAAAATATAGCTTTAAGAGCGTATGCAACTCACAGACTGTCTAATGTCTAATGTGTAAACATCTCTGCCCACAGTTGAATTACAAAGTTTACTAAAAACTGTCCTGAACAGCAATGAGAGCACACCAATTATCAGGTAAATTTAGTATTCCATCACTGCAATATTGCATGAAACATATTATGACATGAATGCTAATGTTTTTTGCAGCTCTGTTTGATTTATTTCAGCACCTGCAGAAAGTGAATGTTGTCTTCTGTTTCGAGGATCTTCCGTAGCTCTGCATCTCTGCGCTGTAGCTCCAGGATCTCCTGCTGCAGACGGTCCACATAGCTCTCAGCCTGCGACATCGCTGCCTGAATGTTGGCCATTATCATCTGATGGATTTCAGCCTTCCAGCGCTCCACTGCCTGCAGCATTTCGTGGAATGTCTTATCACTTTCTGCCTGTGCTCGCTGAGCACCACTCTAAAAGGGAAGAGGTTTTAGAACCGGGTGGGTTGTGATACTTGATACCACCGTCAGATAATGCCTTTTTTTATTCTATACATAGTGTAGTATTTTTTGCATATCTCAGGTCATATCATATCTCCTCCCAAATACACAACGTCACATTGCATCTTAAAATGTATAGACACCATTTTTATGATCTTACTTTGAGAACATCCACATTGTGTTTGAGCTCCTGCAGCTCCTTCATCCTCTCCTGAATGATGTGCTGGACTTCAGACTGGGTGACCACTAGGACTTTCTATTGGAATAACATGACAAAACCAAGACAAGCTTTTGTCAACCACAAAGAACAAGACATCTGCTGCATTTTTGATAATTTTGGATGTACAGTAGCTTCAGTGGGAGAGAGTTGTTCTCTCCTCCATAATTCCATAATCATGAAATCTATAAAAAGAAAAAATTGAATTCACAAATTGCACACTTTTCAATTGCTTTAATGCAGCTTATTCAGTCCACACAAGGCCAATATGTCATGCAGAGTTACACATATTGATTCACAACCAATTCAGACTCACTTGTTTTTCAATGCGCTCTTCTTCTGCTGAAGTAATGTTGTGGCCGCGATGCTCTCTGACAGTGCACAGCACACAGATGCACATCTGGTCAGAGCGACAGAACACCTCCAGGCCTTTCTCATGCTGGGGGCAGATCTTCCTGTCCAAGTGGCCCGTCTCATCCACCAGCTTGTGTCTCTTAAAGGTGGAAGACTCATAATGTGGCTTGACGTGCGTTTCGCAGTAGGAGGCCAGGCACATGAGGCATGACTTAACGGCCTTTTTGCGACGGCCAATGCAGAAATCGCAAAAGGATTCACGGTGCATGTAGGGGAACGGAGTGAGCTCTTTCCTGGCTTCCTGACGCCGTGGCTCATGTTTCACGTCTGGCAGATTGCGTCTCAGCATGGGCCGTGGTGTGAAGGTTGCGCGGCACTGTGGGCAGCTGTACACACCCATGTGGTCAAACTGGTCCCAGTAGATCTTGATGCACTCCAGGCAGTAGGTGTCACCACAGGGGATGGTCACAGGGTCTCTCAATGCCTCCACACACAGTGAACAGTAATCATCTGGTGGTAAAGGAAAATTAGAATCAGCCATGATGATGTTGGATGAGACAAATATAGGACAAATAGTCAATTTGTGTGCTGGGTGAAACTCCAAACTGTTAATATAAGTCTGACAAAGTCTGCCAAGTGATGGTAAGTCAAGGTGTGTCCTCCTTTTAAAACCCGAAACAACGCTGTTCTCTGGTGATATTTAAAGGGAAGTTGTTTATACTGTAAACACATGCTGACGTCTTCCCATAGAACCCTTTTTCCCAGCAGTGAAAGCACTGAGGCCTACAACCATAATGGAAACTGCTTGACAAGCAGGACATTCAGGTAAACTCACATAGTGAGGTCAAGTTGTCAGCAAAATAAAAACTATCTAGGCTATCCAGAACATCTCAGTTAAAGGTCAACATGTTCCATCATTTGTATTGATGTTTAACTGAAAATGTATTACCTTGACACTGGGGTCTGTTTTTGCTTTAATATTTTTCAATATTTTATATTTTAAAAAAAAGGGTCATCATAACACCTAATGTCAGAAACCAGTCAGTGATTTGTTCAGGGATTAGCTTTACTGTCTGCTTATGTTTTACTTCAATTTTCTCTTAAACCCAGCATTTATTATGGGCGAGGAATTGGCTGTAGCCTGCAAGTTAGTATTTTCAAATGTAAGTGGGGAAGCTTTCCTTCACACCCTTCAGCTTTCCATTACTGACTGAGCAGTGAGTTTCATGATGACAAAACAACTTCTCCTGTTTATGCTGTGAACAAAACACAGAGTGTCGATGTCAGTATATGGGTACCCATAAGAGCACAATGAAAACCTGAAAATGAATGCAAGGTTAAACCAGTGCACTACCAGAGGACAATAATATACAGTATACATATTTAATTTCAGCTTTATTTAAAGAAATAATCTTTTATTCAAAAATGTGTACTGAAACATTTGAATTTATTAATTGTCTAATCCGCAGACCAACACTACACAAAAACATCTCAATTTATGGTATTTGTTTCATGCTTTTACTGCACAACGTTTATCAATAATTGGTAAACCCAAGAATAACAAGTCTATCATTTCAAGACTAATGAAGGGAAACATACCTGATTTCATCTATTTCAAACTCTTAAATTATGTACAATATACCTATACAATACATATGCAACTTATGCCTATTATATAGCTTGCCTCATTACAGTACATGGGAAAAAATGTGCTTTATTTACAGTGGCTCAGCGCCCCAGTATGAATGTGTAACTGTGTGAATGTGATCAGGCAATCCTGCAAAAAAATCCTGCTTCCTCTCAGTGAACCTTACCTGAATAAATAAAGCTAAAAAAATAAAAAAAAACAGTGTTACTTACTTTCAGCCACGTAGTGCGAATAGTATGTATTATAGTGTATATTATTGGATAGGGTTGAAATCAGTTGTGGCATGTACATGATTATCCAGAAAAATGATCCCACTCTCATCCCATTAGTGTGTAAAGCGGCCTGCTCAGTCTTCCTGGCCTGATATTCAGCTAATTGATATGAAACTGTGAGATGGGATAATCTTTCCTGTAATGTGTCAGCTTTAAGCTGTCAGTACTCTTTGTCCTTTTTGAAGGGCCTCTCTCTTATCTTTGCCCAGACAAAAGGGCTCTTGTGACAATGACAGAAAGAGAGACAAAAGACAGCAAGAGGGTGGGAGAGCAATGGAGAGCGGGCAGAGCAGATAGCTTTGAGTTAAGTTTAGTGTTATAAGTAGGAGAATGGAGATAATACTAATCTTTATTGATGTACATGCAGCACCTGCATCAAAACATGGATTACAGAAGAAATATCAGAACACAAATGAATAGACTAATGAATTGAAATAAATACAGCGTGATAAATCTTTCCTCAGAGGCAAGTCTGTGCAGAGAGGCGAGGAGCTTATGAGAGTGAATAGACACAAGAGAGGCTGAGTGCCCATGATGTCATTGAATGTGCTGGTTGGTACTCTCTCCCTCCCCACTAGCCCTTCCCTCTCGCCTCCTGCCTCTCTGCATCTCTCCATATCTGTCGTCATTGTGAGAAAGCCTGGGAGTGGCAGGAAGAAGGAGAGGCAGAGGAGAAAGAAGAAGAAGAAGAGAAAGACAAAAACAAAGAGGTCAAGCAGCTGTATGCGAATCAAGATTTTCCTGAATATTACACAGCATCTTTCCATTTACGGCTGCAGGTACATCTTACTCTCTCTTTTACAGCATCAGCGCATATTATACAAGAAAGGGGCAATGTGAACAGCAGCAGTAAACAAGTCTTACTGTAGGACCAGATATTTAACAGCTGCCATAACTGGATGTCTTATTACATGCTACAGTAGTGACAAATCATTTGTAATATTCATGTTGACATTTTTAAATCGAACAATATATTTTAATATTAGATTTTCTAATAAGATTTAATATCCTTCCCAAAAGCACATCAATGCATGCCAAATTAAAACATTGGATCTCCAGTGACATTTACGAACATGATTTTATGCATTTGTTTTTATGGTGTAATGCCTAAAACGGTTCTCAGCTGTTTAATTTTTATCCATCTGCCCACCAATAAAGTGTCTGCCAAAGGAATGTAAAATTTTATGCAAGGCGCTACTTTGAGCATTCATGAAAAGTGCATTTAGATGCACTTTCTCTACGTAAACAACAACAACAACAACAACAACAACAACAAAAACATATATGGAATAATTGTCATTCTTTAAAGAAAATGTTCTTTTCTTTTTTCATTTCTACTTATAAATCACTTGTTAATTACAATAATCTCACTGTTTATAACCCAACTTTTGTGAATGTACATCCTTACAGGTTTTCAGAAAACAGCAGTAACAAGTTCTGTGTTGGTGTGTGTTTGTTTGTGTGTGAGTTTGAGTAGAAGAGGAGAGGAGAAAGAGAAGGAGCATGTTTGTTCGTTCACTGAACATTTAACTGCAGAGAAGCCATTTGGAAATTGAGCTGATTGAATTAAATTGGCCTGAGAGCAGCTCGAACATAATAATGGATGTGAAAGTGTGTAAGAAGAGAGAAAATGTTCATTTAGAGTCTTAGACTGACCATGATGGCAGTCATTTCTTGGCAGGCCACCATCATTTAGGTAATAGAGTCATTATGAATGTGTGTTCTTTAATTTCCAAAATAATCCCTCACAAGACTATAAAGTAAATGAATCAACCAAAAGTAAGGAGGTTTTCACATCACCTTGTCAGGACAATGCAACCTTATGTGACTAAGCTGGTATGTTATGTATGTAATGTATGTATACTGTATGTGTATCTGTCAGTATGGCTGAGGGCTCAGTGTCTGTAGCAGAGGTAGAGACTTCCTTCCAGAAGTTTGCAGTCCATGGAGACACTAAGGCCAGAGGGAAGGAGATGAACGGCAAGAACTTTGCTAAGCTTTGCAAGGACTGCAACATCATCGATGGCAAGAACGTCACCACTACAGATGTTGACATAGTCTTCAGCAAAGTCAAGTAAGATTCCATCCAGGCTCAACATTTCACAGCTAAAACATTCACAATGAAACAACCCAGTCACAGTTTAACTAACAGCCAAGAAAAGCATATATCAATTTGAATTGGCAATACCATGGAGTCAGTCATTCTTTTTTGGTTATTATTATTTGGATCCAGTTTTCTGGCAACACTGTATGTTTCCTCAGGGCAAAGTCAGCTCGTGTCATCACATTTGAGCAGTTCAACCAGGCCCTGATAGAGTTAGCTCCCAAACGTTGTAAAGGCAAAAGCAAAGAGGAATCACTTCAGCAGCTTTATGGTCTCATTGTTGGTAAGGAGCCTACCAACGTCGGAGTCACTGTGAGTATTTCATCAGTTCTAAACTCAACATACCTTTTACCCCCCTCGGGCACCATCATCCAACAGCAGCTTACTTTACTTTCTCCACTCAACTTAATGCCACGATTGACTTCCAGAAAATGCTTAAAGGTGCAATATGTAATACTGACAGCTAGTGTTTAAAATATTGCAATACAAATTCAAAATACTGGAGAGTTGTTTCCCCCGCCCCCTTCTCCCCAGCCTAGAAGTTAAAAAAGGTTGCCAGGCTACGCTCCTCCATATTCTTGCTTTGCCAGACCTCCTCCTCCAAAGCGGACTGAAGGAGCATCCACAACAATGTGGCTAGACGCTTGTCTCACATTAACAGACATTACTTCACATCACAGTGGAGTAACTAACATTAGATGCTGACTATATTGACATAGAATATAAATATATACATATTGTCATAGAAGCCCGTGCTCACTCGGCGCTCTGTACCCAATTTACAGACACGCTTTTTTGGCTTAGAATTACGGTAGTAACCACTATAAACACAACAACCTCAGTGTCCTCTCCATTCAACGGACATACACACTTCCTTGGCTTAGAATTACAGTAGAAACCGCTAACAATAACACTACCTTGCCGTTCTCTTCACCCAACTGAACACACTTTATTGGCTTAGAAATACGACATAGATTGCTAAACACACTGTAAACTCACGGTCCTCTGTTCCCGATTTACAGCCCCCCTATCTTGGCTTAAAATAGCTCACCGTTGTTGGCTACAGCCGCTGAACAGGCTACACGTTGTAAACAGCCATGGCCCAGTCGGGATCACTTTACTGGCTGTGTCTTATTTGTTTGTGCGGGTAACGAACTTGGGTACTCTGGCTATATAATTCAATGTGAGTACACAAAAGTGGAAATTACATAAAATTCCCATCCCTTGTAGCCATGATAGCCTGAAGCTAATGCTTACCTGTTCAGGAGGAAATTAGCCAACTTGGCGTGCATTTGGGCTCTAAGCTATCTCCATCTTTCAAATATATTTTCAATATTTATCCAGGGTTTGTAACGTCTCTGGTCACGCACCTGTTAGAAACAGTCTCCGTTGATCCTGTTCGTTTGTTTGCTGCTTTCATGGTACTAACATTACAGCTGTAGCCTGCTGGTGTTAGGTTTTTACAGGTAATGTTACCTGGCAACCCGGCTTGCTTGTCAAACTTGGCACAAACAGACATTCCGTCACGGAATGGAAATTTCAAAAGGAGAAAATACTGGCATTAGCATTGTTGTCAGAAAAGATAATATTTCAACTTAGCATGTTTCCATAACATCTGATGACACATTGGGGTCATTTTTGGATTTATTACAGTAAACATGTTACATATTGGACCTTTATGTTTTTGTTAAGGTTATCGTTGTTTGAGGTTGGTTAAGGCTGGGATAAGAGCCAAGAAATATTTCCATCTCTCTTTGAGTGATTTAAAACAATTTGTTCAAATATTTTATGTTTTATTGGCTAACTCCGGTCTTTGCGCTATGGCCAAAATAATATTGTGCATTATTGTATTGCCAGTGTCATTATTTATTATACACACATTTTAAATGTAACATATTGTGACTTTAAACTGACATTCATTTACAGTAAAAAATTTCACTTTTACTGGGATAATTTGTGCTGAAAAAATTAAATAGTTGAGAGTTCAGGAGAGAGTAAAGTAAGCAGATGTATAAATAATGCATGTCCATGTGTGTTTGTGTTTTTGAATGTACCTAAATGAACAATGTTACCATTTTTAACATTATATTGTTTTCAGAAAGTGGCAAAAGCAGCAGCAGTGGACCGACTAACTGATACCACCAAGTACACTGGAGCGCACAAGGAGCGGTTTGACGAGTCAGGCAAAGGAAAAGGAAAGGTCGGGCGCGAGGAAATTCCAGACAACAGCGGCTACGTGGGAGCTTACAAGGGCAGCGGCACTTATGATGAAAAAGTGAAAGAAACATAAACATAATTCTGCTGATTATGAAACATTTGATTCAATAACTTCAATTAGGGGTGTTAAAAAATCAACATAAATTCATTTATACTGTATACAGTATGTCTTGTGGGCCTAGCATTAATAACACTTGTTGGATCCATGAAAAATCAATGAAAGATAAAGATGATTCATTTAAAGAAACTATTTCCTTAAACTAATCAAAAGATAATGACAATACTTAGCTACAGAAGTACAGACATGTTTAATGGGTTGTAGCATGAACAACTGCTATTGTTCTGTTTATTTTTTTAACAATTTGACAGGGGCCAAAAGATTAAACTGTACTTTACTAACTGTTCTAACTCTGCTTAACACTGTGCCTTAGTATAACGTAGCATGTAGTGTGAATGCTCTCATTGCTTTTATCACGTACCTTAATGCAATGGATGATACTTTAGCTGGTTTTCAAGAACGGTTACTGCATCAGTTGTCATCCCTTCACTTTCTAAGCGTATGACATTATGGTTCAGTGCCTTTTGCTACATGGCCAATCAGTGGCATTTATTCATATAATTAAATAAAAATTATATTAACAAGAGAAAAATATAACACGCAGTGAAGAATACAGAATAATACTGTATTGAAGAAGCTACAGTACAGAATACATCCTCTTTATTCCTCATTTTTTACTTAATAACAACATTGTGTTGTTATTTTTAATGCTCATAATGTATATGTTTTTGCTAATTTATTTAGTTTAAAAATGTAATCAATTCAGAATGTTGCTTTTCATGATGGTTTTACATCCATAAATATGATAATATAATACTTGCAGCATTTTTCATGCTGCAGTGTAGCATCATAAAGGAAGAAAAGGAAGATGCTTTTGAATATAATTTGACCATGCACTAGTTGGGGAAATTTTGTAAGCGTTTTCATTTCATCCTCCGGTAATGTTAGCAGTTAGCAGGGTTAGCATGGGGGCGTTTCAGAGCCGGGATCACTTTGTCTCAATTTGTTTTTGCGGGTAACCAACTCGGTACTCTAGCTATATAATTCAATGTGACTACACAAACGTTGAAATTACATAAAATTCCCCTCCCTGGTAGACGTGATAGCCTGAAGCTAATGCTTATCTGTTCAGGAGGAAATTAGCCAACTCGGCAATCAATTCAGTCGCTTTTATCCCAGAATGAAGGACTGAAGCATGCATTTTAATAAAAGAAGCGAATGTAAAAAACCTAAATCAATATCCAAAAATGATGGTTTTACATGGATAAATATGATACTATAATATTTATTGTATGCTGCAGTGTAGTATCATAAAGAAAGAAAAGGAAGATGATTTTGTTCACAATTTGACCATGTAATAGTAGTGGTAGAAAATATTGTAAGAGTTTTTGGTATAATCTTCTCAAAACCCAATTCTAGACCAAGATGTCAGCTTTAACAGACAGTGTTGTGTGGTATCTAAGCAATTGTAAAATGTAATCAGTGTGTCATGTTATTGTACACACTTGACTGTTGCAGCCATGCTACTAAGCTCACCAAACTGTTTGTAGAGCTCATATAATAGGTTACATGAAAAACAAACAAAAAAGGAGTGAATTTACCGTATCAGAAAAATAAAATGTTTTCATGTGTTGTCATTAAATAACTGTTAAAAATCATTGAACATTAACTCTCACCTAAGACCTGCTGATTGCCAGAAATAGCTGGAATACAATTTCAGAACACAACGGGCCCTTGTAGAACTAGAATACACTTATCCTTCTACATAAACCCTCCTCGTAATGCAACACTGATGGCATTTATAGAGGATTCATAAGAATCATTTTTAACAATGTGCATTGTGTTGTGCACATGTTAAAAGATAGCTTACCTCCTCCATATCTCACATTATATAGGCCTGAGCTGATTTTTTGTGTTGTATATTCTCTGCATTACTGTAATTTCCCCTTGCGGGATTAATAAAGTATACATTATTATTGTTATTATTATTATTATTATTATTACTGGGTTCATGATTTGCTATGACCACTGATCACTATAATCACTCGCAAAACAATATGAAGAAATAATCCAATAAATTAATGCCATATAGAAGAACTTTCGTGGAGTATTTATTTGTTTATTTGTTTATT
Source organism: Percina caprodes (assembly GCA_013375575.1). Lineage (NCBI taxonomy): Eukaryota > Metazoa > Chordata > Actinopteri > Perciformes > Percidae > Percina > Percina caprodes. The sequence goes on along the minus strand of JABXJD010000152.1, from coordinate 239,487 downwards.
TCAAAGGATCCCCATTAGCTGACGCCAAGATGACAGCTAGTCTTCCTGGGGTCCAAACAATACATCCAAAAGACAATAAATACAACCAAAACTACTCACAAATATATCATATATAAATTCACAAACAAAACTGACAATGCAAAAAGTACTAACAAACTAAATATAATAAAGAATAATATAGCACATGATACAACCTCACTCAACCAATCCAGATAATATTATGATATCGAAAACAAATGTAGTCTAAGTCTTTTTTTAAAACCCTTTTTTCCCTTGTTGTCCCGAATCCCAACTGGAAGATTGTTCCAATATACAATTGACCTATAAAACACAGTCCTCTTCATACAGTCAGATTTAGGTAGTGGTAAAGAAATCTGTCGACTATTCACCCCTCTTGTATAATGTGAATGCGTATCTGAGCAATAAGTTATATTATCATAAAGAAATTTAGGAATCCCAGTATTAATAATTCCATGAAAATACACTAACAAATTAACAGATAGTCTATGCTTGACCTCCAACCAAGCAAGACGTTCATGCATCTCTGCAACCCTAGTTCTCGAAGAACAACCAAGAACCAGTCTTGCAGTCTTTAGTAATCGTTTGTTATTTCTTTGTCTTTCTACAAAGATTAATTTAAACTTGCATGAACTGCTTTTGGGGCCACAACAAGCTGTAAGCACAACATTGACATAATAACACTATATACATTTGAAACACTGAATTTGTAAATTATGCATCCAGCAGATTTGGAGCAACATTATCATTCATTTGAAGCTGTGCTCATGGCCAACTAATGAATGCATACAATATTCACTTCCACTCAACGTTTCTTACTCTTTAGCAACTAAAGGTAAAATGGTTGCCCCTCAACCACAAGGTTGGCAGCTCAATCCCATGTCATCCAGCCACATGTCAAAGTGTCCCTGAGCAAGACACAGTGAACCCCAAGTTGCTCCCCAGACTCTGTATGTATAGCTGTCCACTGCTCTTAGTACTTAGGATGGGTTAAATGCAGTAATACAATTTCATTACATTGTACTGTGTGTATGTGACGATTAAGAATAAAGTTTGATCCTAAATGCTAACGTATTTGGACAGTTAGTGTGCATCTGGTTTTTAGGGATTTTCACTCAGAACAGCCTGCTGCACCTGGAAACTATGCAGACAAAACAGACAAACCATCGACAACTGCACAATGAAGTTCAAATTTGAGAAAACTAATTAGATTGCATTTTGATTAAATACAGTGACTCCCGTTTGTAATGCTGCATGATGGCACTACTGGCACTGCAGTAGGACTACGCCAATGGAAGAATCAGGAAAGAAAGAGACTTTGGGGACCATGATGATGACTGGCTAATATACCGATTTAAATTCCTTAAAGCTGTACTCTCCAAACAAATGTACTGAATTGGGTCCAGTAGCGAGGGCATCACACTGGAGCCGTGCAATCCAGGTCCAAATACAGGTCCTTGTCACTCCTTGTGTTTGAGGGCTGTTTTAGAGCCCTGACAACTTATAAGCAGCAGAAAAAGTTGACAATAAAGACAAGAAAAACAGACTCAAATTGTGCAAAAGTAAACCAATCAGAGGTCTCATTACACCCAAAAGCCCAAAATGGCGTATGCCAAAAAAAAAGTCAGATTTATAAAACCATGTGCAGGCACACCTGTAAGCAATGTTCCTTTTATAAATCACAGATTACCTACAAGTGTGCATACATGGCCTCTTATCCTGCCCTGTACATGCCCATTTTAACCAGAAATAGTCAATGCAAAGTATATTAATGACCCTGGCAGTGACACCGAGTTATGCCGAATCATGACGAATCATGATGACTGGTGGAGAAAAAGCAAAAAACCTCTCAGACACTCAGGAGTTGCTGAAAATCAAACTATAATTTCGCACAGTGTAGGGAAACCTGACAACACAGCCATTACAGCACTCGGGGACAGCTTTTTATATACATGACCTACAGGTATATGATAAGATTTAACCTGAACTATATTATATCCAAACAAGTCTTAGTGATAAAGTTGAAGATTATAATATTTGGATGGCACAGTTCTGGCGCGTTGCCCTCTCTACTGGACCCAATTCAGTACATAGATCCAAGAGCACAGCTTTAGGGTAATGAAATTAGCCAGTCATTATCATGGTACCTGAATTCGCTCCTGATCCTTCCATTTGGGGTTAGTCCTCCTGCAGTGCCATCATGCAACATTATGCACAGGGGGATCACTGCAGTATTTTTGTTTACAACAATTTGTGGTTGTTAACCATCCATCCATCCATCTTCATCCGCTTATCCGGTATCGGGTCGCGGGGGGAGCAGCTCCAGTAGGGGACCCCAAACTTCCCTTTCCTGAGCCACATCAACCAGCTCCGACTGAGGGATCCCGAGGCGTTCCCAGGCCAGGTTGGAGATATAATCTCTCCACCTAGTCCTGGGTCTTCCCCGAGGCCTCCTCCCAGCTGGACGTGCCTGGAACACCTCCCTAGGGAGGCGCCCATGAGGCATCCTTACCAGATGCCCGAACCACCTCAACTGGCTCCTTTCAACGCGAAGGAGCAGCGGCTCTAATCCGAGCTCCTCTCGGATGACTGAGCTTCTCACCCTATCTCTAAGGGAGACACCAGCCACCCTCCTGAGGAAACCCATCTCGGCCACTTGTACCCTGGATCTCGTTCTTTCGGTCACGACTCAGCCTTCATGACCATAGGTAAGGGTAGGAACGAAAATTGCCCAGTAGATCGAGAGCTTTGCATTCTGGCTCAGCTCCCTTTTCGGTGAGATAAACGGAACGTAATACCGCACCAGCTGCTCCGATTCTCCGACCAATCTCACGCTTCATGGTCCTCTCACTCGCGAACAAGACCCCAAGGTACTTAAACTCCTTCACTTGGGGTAAGGACTCACTCCCTACCTGAAGAAAGCACTCCATCGGTTTCCTGCTGAGAACCATGGCCTCAGATTTAGAGGTGCTGATCTTCATCCCCGGCCCGTTGGTACCTTGCAACTGCCTGTCCTCCGGGATAACATATCCCGGAAAGACTCCTTCTTCAGTTGGACGGCTTCCCTGACCACCGGTGTCCACCAGGGTGTTCGTGGGTTACCGCCCTTGAGGCACCTAAGACCCTAAGACCACAGCTCGCCGCCGCAGCTTCAGCAATGGAAACTTTGAACATTGTCCCCTCAGGTTCAATGCCCCCAGCCTCCACAGGGATGACTGAAAAGCTCCGCCGGAGGTGTGAGTTGAAAGTCCGTCGGACAGAGACCTTCTCCAGACGTTCCCAATTTACCCGCACTACCCGTTTGGGCTTACCAGGTCTGTCCAGAGTCCTCCCCCATCCCCTGACCCAACTCACCACCAGATGGTGATAAGTTGACAGCTCTGCCCCTCTCTTCACCCGAGTGTCCAAAACATACGGCCTCAGATCAGATGAAACGATTATAAAATCGATCATTGACCTTTGGCCTAGAACATGGTGTTTGTGATGGACAATCCATGACTAGCACAAAAGTCCAACAACAGACAACCACTCTGGTTTAGATCAGGGAGGCCGTTCCCCCCAATCACGCCTCTCCAAGTATCTCCATCATCACCCACGTGTGCGTTGAAGTCCCCCAGCAGACTATGGAGTCCCCTACTGGAGCCCCATACAGGACTCCATTCAAGGTCTCCAAGAAGACCGAATACTCTGAACTCCTGTTTGGTGCATATGCACAAACAACAGTCAGAGTTTTCCCCCCCATCACCCGCAGGCGTATAGAGGCGACTCTCTTGTCCACCGGGGTAAACTCCAACGCAGCGGCGCTCAGCTGGGGGCTTGTGAGTATCCCCACACCCGCCAGCGCCTCACACCCTGGGCAACTCCAGAGTAGGACAGAGTCCAACCCTATCCAGGAGTATGTGTGTGTATTTCAGGCCTGTGTGTGATTTACTAACAAAGTGTGTACGCAGAGTGTAAATTGTAATTTCCCCACTGGGGATAAATAAACAAATTAAATCTTTAAAAAAGTTTGGATAGCGAGGACATTAAGAGTAATGATTACGCGAGAGCTTACGGCTGTATTTTCAGACTTTTACATTTCATTTAATGTGCACAGACATTTAGTCATTTACACTGTGTTCTGTAATTATCTAATGGTAGAGTATTTGATGCTATCATGTATTCCATGGAGTCGGGCCATCTTATGGTCCTGCGCTCTGTTTTAAGATTTGAGTTGTATTTTACAAGGTGGAACAATAATCAGTCAGTACAAGCGCAAATAACACTGCTAGATTTATATTTATGATAACGCGGATGATATGGAGAGAAAAAACGTGTGTAAGGCATCAATACTTGAAAATATTAAGAGTAATAATTATTCCCACATTTACTTTCTGCAGTCTGACATCAGTTCACCTCCTCACATCTGCATCACCAATTCTCATTGTCTCCAAAATGTGTGTACGCATGGGTCGGAGTTTGCGTGGAGGACCGCACATTCTCCCGTCAAGTTTGTTTTTATAAATCACAAACTTTGCGTGGGAAGTGGCGTACACACATTTTCAGCCCTGTTTTACGCCACGCTTATAAATGAGACCCCAGGAGAGTTTGCTGCCAGATAAAACAATAAAATCTCATCTTGTACCGCAGGGTACAGCACAGTATGACTGCAAGGTAGTGTTCTCTACAGACAGAGCTCTGGACTTGAATCCTGGCTGTGAATATTATGTTGTTGAGTTTAAACACTAAGTCGGCCACTTCATAGTTGGAAAAAAATGTTATGGTCGGGAAAGGTGACCCCGTAGCGGTGGTGAAATGTAAGGTGAAATGTAGCGTAGAGGAATATACTTTCAACATTTTGACTAAACAAAAACCTTTTGTCAATGAGTAAAATAAGTCAATAGAGTCCTTTAAATCTAGTTGTCAGGGGGAAGTGTCAGGTATGTCACTTAATCTACTTGTAAGCTAGTAGAAGACATTTTCTTTTCAGCTGTTTTTTGGTACCATACATCTTTACAGTTTATTCCCAAATGTACACTTGAAACTCCAGCTTTAATTACATCATCCACAAAAAAATCTGCTTTCACCTGATAATCAGTAACCAAAAAATGATCCATGAGTAATTTGCTGACATGCAGGGTTGGCAGGTCTTGTGGTAAGTGGAGGCTAAAATATACAGAGGTGCATGCAGCAACCATAAAGGTAGAGTATTGCATGCAGGAAATGCATACTTTGCATTTCTTTGTTTCATTTATTTTTTGCACAACAGTCTTAATTTGTTCCAGAGATTTGAAAATGTTTCCATATATTTTCTTCTTATAAGTATTACTACTCTCATAAGTCACAGTCAATCATCAACAGAATCTTTAGCCATGTTCATTGGGATGCTCTAGCTGGCAATGATGTATTTGGTTTAAATGAACATCTAAGTATAGCATCCAGGGTGACAGACCATAATGGTGGTTTTGCAACCCATTCAATGACACTATAAACGATAAAGAGCTGAAAATAGAAATATGTTATCCACTACAGTGAATATTCTGAAATTTCAAAATGTGATTGTTGCACAATTGTCTACATTTCTGCGACAGGAGACCTGCAGTGAAAATTCTCATACTCTTCTTTTTTGACATTCATTCACATATATTTCATTGGCACATTATATTTGTCCCACTATTCATTCCAGTTGCCTATCAGTAGCCAGTGTTTGACAACCTGTAATGGTCACCCATAATGTCTTCATGTGCAGCTTTTTTTTATGTGATGGCGTGACAAGCTTTTCCCTTGCTGTGGTGTAAGGTGAACTGTTACAAACCTACTTTAACTCAGATGTTATTTACTCAACAGCAAAAAGTTTGTCACATTACATTCTGTTACTCAGCACAGCTGTGTCAAAGGTGCCTTCCAATATTTAGAATTAGAACAATTATTGTTTTTTGTGAAAAACAGCTGTTATTTTAAACTTTAGTGTAGGAAGATGAATAAAAATGACACATGGAAATTAGTCCAAACAAGCAACATTATTATTAAGCAGTTTATTTGAGTAATATTCATGCAAAGGCAGACATTTTTGCAACAATTCCAAAAGTTCCAACAACCCAGGTCTCAAAAACATCTCTTAAAAATGTTGAAATTAGTAAGATAATGTGTTGCAGGAGAAGTCGACAGTAAGACACAAAATGATCAAACAAAACCTTATACCAATACCAAAGTTGGGTATTGAGGATTATAAGCTTTGCTGTATATATACTCTAAATAGTTTAGTTGTTACAAAAGAGTTAGAAGGTTGAAAGATAGAATAATGTGTTTTCCCATTATTCAAAGAAGGACCCCTGGACTCTCATATATGCACAATTTTGCAGTTTAGATTGCTCTTAACACCTGCACTCTCCAGGACAAAGACCTCTTCACAATCGTTCAGAACTTCAGTTTTATCCTGACCTTTTAAATGTTTAGTTATATTGAACATCTCATAGGGAGGTATGAGCACCTCTCTCTCATCCGGATAAACTGAATAACTTTCCAACAAAGCGCCTGAGCAGGTCTTAATTTCAAAGCAGCTCATGTTGCCAAAATTTATCAAGTTAGTTCTGTAAGAGCTGGATGTAAATGTGCCAAACCGTATTATTTGGTTGACTTGCCCAGTAAACCTAGCCTTGGTTCGTCTGTAAGTAAGGTGACAGTAGTTATTGCTATTCAAGATTTGTATAGCAGATGTCAGTAGGTAATGTAAAGAGTGAAATTGGAATGAGAAGACATAGTCGCTGCCTTTTGTCCGGACTGCTTCATTGAATTTACTGTACACATCGTTAGATGTATAAACACAGACTGCTTGTATATGATTTTTAGTGAGATACATATTCTCTCTCTCTTGAAATTTAGTTTCAGTGCAATTTTTTGCGTTTTTCCAGGCATCTTTAAATGGGCTCATGCGTTTTTCTTGAAAGTAATCGTCATTGACTTTTATCATCATTGATTCATTGCAGCCAAGATACATGTCATCAACTGAATTTTCGACCATGTTCATTGGGATGCGGTGGTTGGCATCTCGCTGGGCAAAATTGAAATGGATCTAAAAAGGAAACAGAGAGAAAGATGCAGATAAAGGTCACGTACATTCACTGATAAGAGCAAATATGACATTGGAATTGTCATGCAGACACAGACCCAAACACTAAAACATATTCAGTTACAATATCCAAGTAACACTGCAGCTAAAGCCCTTTCACAATTTTACTTGAACTTTTATGAGAATATATGATCAACAGGAAAACAATAGGTTTACTCAAATACAAACAAATACTGTTAATAATAACCTGTTTGATTGCATATAGAGAATTAATCAAATGAATAAACTGGAGATTGTTACTTTCACAGGCATCCCACTATCCTAGTATCTCAAGCTATATTGTATTTACACTTGGACTTGATCTCAAAATTAATGACATTTAAAAAAAAAACTTTTCTGATGTGTTTTTTTGCCCCCAAATCCTGTAAGTAACTTGTTCAAAATAATTGTGTAAACATCCTTTACTGTTTACATATGTGTAATTTTGGGAGTGTCCACTCCACCGAATTTCACAAGGTCCACTCACCGTCATGGAGTCTACAGACAGCATCAAGCAAAGGAGCAAACACAGTGAAGCTAAGACCAGCATGTTACCCTTCATCACTGCAGTCAGGAAAACTGTTGAATCTACGCACACAAAACAAGTCAATGACAATTAACTGTATCTCACTATGTACTAATAACACAGCTATATTAAAACAGTGAATGCTAAAACTGTTCCAGAATAAATGTATGATACTTAAAAGTTAATTTGAAAGCTCAACTCACCAGCCCTCAGGATAAGAAGATGTTGCACACTGAGTGAAATGCTCAGGTTTTAATGGTTTTGATGAGACAACTGGTCCTCAATGTGTGGTCAACCTTTATATCTATATATATATACACCTTGCATTTGTGGACAAAGGTCACAAGTCCCCACCCAAACATACATAACTTGCACATTTACACGTCCTAAGTGTGTGGGAGGAGTGCGTGGATGTTTTAAAGCATCACTGTTCTAGTAAATTAGTGTGTGAATGATTGGAACATGTGTGTTTGTGTGCTATGTATCCATTGACACTTAATCACAGGGGTCCATGCATTCACCTGAGTCAAGGAACTTTTTAGTCAGAACCAAACAAACGGCCTAAAAACCGAAAGGATCACAAATGTAAAAGTAAGCCAAATGCCACTAAAAAGTGTAAACCAGTGTTAAATCAGACATCCATACTTTTCAATATGTTTTAACATAATAATAATAAAAACAGTCATTTCAGTGCATTATGTAAATTCTAAATGCCAAAGGATGTGCTTGATAATTATTATTATTTTAATGAATGTTTACTATAATTGTCTTATATTCTATAATCTATAATTAAGACTGTACCAGAGAGGTTGAGGTAATAGTGTTGTATTGGATTGAGTTAAATCTGGACTCAAAGGTCCCAACATCACAATAAAATTGACACAATGGGAAATTAATAATACTACTACTACTACTACTACTACTACTACTACTACTACTAATAATAATAATAATAATAATAAATTGAAATTATATAGGGCTTTTCAGGGACCCAAATTTGCCTTTCATGGCAAGGTAGAAAACAAAACAGGGCTAAACAAAACTAACTAAACAAAACAACACAAAACAAGATTCAGGCAGATACAGAGCCTTGGGGATTGCCTTGAGTGACTGTGGCAGAGGTGTGATTATGGAGAGAGATGAAGTGGGATCTGTTGGAAAAGTAGGAACAAAGCCAGCTAAGGGCAGTATCTTTAATGCCAAGGTCTTTGAGTCTGGTGAGCAGGATGTTATGGATCACAGTATCAAAGGCTACACTCAGGTCAAGGAGGATAAGGAGGTTAAGGGAACCAGTGTGAGCAGAGTTGAGGAGGTTGTTGAGGACTTTGAGGATAGGGGGCAAAAACCAGATTGGAAGGGCTTGAATTGGTTATTGGCATGAAGATAAGTTTGGAGTTGTGAAACAATGTTTCAGGGTTTTAGACAGAAATTGGAGATCGGATATTGGGCAGTAGTTTTTTAAGGGAGGAAGGATCCAGACCAGGTTTTTTAATGACGGGCAGGGAGGCAGGACTTCAGGAGGGGAGTAGGGAGGGGGGTCAAGGGAGCAAGTAGTGGGTTTGGAAGAGCTGATGAGTTTAGAGATTCCAGGAGGGGTGACCAGGTCAAACTGGGAGAGGAGGCAGTCTGGAGAGATGGGGAGAGGAGGGGACGTGGTAGGTGCTGGAGTAGATACTGGGAGGTCACATGCAGCGGACAGAGATTGATAAATGATGTTCATCTTGTCAGCAAAAAAGTGGAGGAATGAGTAGAAAGAGAGAGAGAATAAAGGAAGGGAGGGTGTTGATCTGAGGCTTGAAGAGGTTGTTCATTGTGGAGAAGAGTGTTCTGGGGTTTTGGCAGGGGTCGATGAGGATGGTGGAGAGGTAGGCAGACTTGGTTGCAATGAGGGCATCTTTGTAGGCAAAGGTATTGATCTTACAAACTGAGCAGTCAACGTTTGATTCATGAATAATAAAAACTGAAAACTAAACAATGTCACTGGTCCTTCATTTGGTATTTGAACATGATCATTTATGTCCAGGTCTCAATTAATGCTAAAATACAAGAATGACAAGGAATAGAGTGTAAGAACAAAATGCTATTAAATAGTCCCAACATTTGCAATACTGCTTCAAGGACCACATCTAGCAACCCTCTGCTGGGACCTCTCTGGAGGTATAAATAAAGGCCTATAACGTTCATTTAGAAATGTATTGATGAATTGATTAATGTACTCATGTTTTGTAAGTGTTTTTGTTTTATAAAAGAGAAGAAACTCCAGACTAAATTTTTTATTGTATAATATATAATAGATAATGTATAATTAGTATTTTTAAAAAGGACTAATCGATGTAAAAGGGTAGCAAAGGCTTCACACATTCACAGCCTCTTTCTCTCTCTTTCACACTCTAACCACACTGATGATCGATCTTTTTCCTTCTGCATCCCCCTTTGCGGACACAAAATATAATACATCAGTATTCTTTTTTGTATCTCCTACATTAGAAGAAAATGGACGTCAAATTTGTGGATTCACTCACTTAAAGCTATTAGAAGTATGATTGGTGGTATAAAGTGACTGAAATTTCTCTTTTAACTCTCCTTAAGTTTTATTTGTTAAATAAACATGTGCGAACCAAAGAAAAAATAAACAATTGATATTGTCAAAAAAAGTTACTTTAAATCTTATTGTATTATCTTCCTTATGTATGTTGTTTTAATTGTGTTGTTAAAGATTGGAAGTCACAATATACTTATAAGTATTGCACTTTTTTGTAAAATACTGGCACTGCTTTGCTTTAGTAAGTTATTTTACCCCACTTCTTTAACAAGGGTGAGTTTTGTACTTTTTCCACAATTACATGACTGTAGATAATATGTAGAAAAAAACTAACTATAATAAAACCATTCCTCCCTATGAGTTCTTGTGTAATATGTGCTATATAAATAAAGCTTTGCTAAAAAAGAATTTGGTTCTTGGTGAGGAATTGGTGGTCGGTGTTTAAGTGTGAGTGTGTAATTTCTCTGAAGCTGGTGCAGAGGTGTCATTTACTTGTAAAAACAACCTCATTTCCTGTGTGATTCCACCACTTACACACACACACACACACACACACACACACACACACACACACACACACACACACACACACACACACACACACACACAGGATTAGTAGTAAGTGTAACTTCAGTTACAACTGTGCTAGACATACAACACAAATGCTAATGTTGTATTCGCTGATGGATTTGGTCATGTGTGATCTCTTCTAATACATTAATAGAGGTGTAGCCTTCAGTTATACTGTATGACATGTTACTTGGTCACCAAAATGTATATATATATATATATATATATATATATATATATATATATATATATATATATATATATATATATATATATATATATATATATATATATATATTATATACCATAGTTTCTCCAACAAACTGTCATGTGCTGCTCTTGAACTGCATTTGTAGCATTGAAAAGAAAGAGAGGTAAGATAAGATAAGATAAGATCCATAATATTTTGATTAGTTTTTCTGAAATCATACAAACTCATTTATTACATCTTTTGCTTTTCCTTTCACTTTCATCCTAATATTTTTTTTCAACAACCTAATGGGATCTCACAAAAAGTAAAGTACTGGGCATGCAACACATGCTGCAAGTCAAAAGTGTTCCTTGCTCATTCCTTGGTAATTAGAACTATGTGTGTCGACATTTTCTGTTTACCCCTAATTCTGATTAAACAGAACAAACACATATCCTGAATTGTGCAGAAAAGACCTATTAAACAGTAAATTGTATTCACCGCCATCGACTTGTTGGTAGTTAATGTACTGCTATTCACCAAGGAAAACAAGAGGTTGGTGTTTTACAATTTATTGATTTCATTCAGTCTGTATACAATATCTGTTGCACAAAGAAACTCTGGTAGATGAAACACGTTACAAATGCCTTTAAATATTGTTAAAACTTGCTTGTGTTACTTGCTGTACAGTATAATTTGTTTAGGGAAGTGTGAACACATGCAAAACAACAGATCTTTCATAAGTAGGCAGCTTTGCAGTTTAGATTACTGTTAACTCCTGCGCTCACCAAGATATAGACAACCTCACAATCACTCAGACCTTTGACAAATAGACCTCTCTTTTTACCAGTTATGTTGAACATCTCATAGGGGGGGATAAGTATCTCTTGCTCATGGTCTCCAAGAGCTGAATAATTTTTCAGGAAAGCGCCTAAGCAGGTCTTAATTTTGAAGCAGGTATTCTTACCAAAGTGGGTCAGTGTTGTCTTTTTAGAGCTGGAGGCAAAGAAACCAAACCGAATTGTTTCGTTGACCTCACCACTAAACGTATCATTGGTTCTGCGGTAAGTATTGTGACACTTTATGTTATTACTGAGGATCTGTACAGCAGATGTCAGCCAGAAATGTAAAGAGTGAAATGGGAACGAGGTGCCATACGTTGTTCTGTTGGTGCGGACAGCATGATTGAAATTCTTGTAAAACGTTTTATATTGAGATGTATAAACACAGATTGCTTGCATGTGATCCTTAGTTAGAGCCTCATCACCTTTATCTTTATGTTTTAGTTTGTTGTTGGTACAATGTTGTGCTTTTTTCCAGCTATCTTTAAATGGGCTCATCTTGTCCTCTTTTTTAAAGTATGTGCTCTTGATCATTTCCATCATTTTATTGTGGCAGCCAAAGTACATATCATCAACAGCATCTGGAACCATGCTCATTCGAATGCTTGACTTTGCCTCTGGTAGATTGACAGTAAAAGTGATCTAGAGGAGAATAAAAAAAAGACAATTGGACATGGTTTGTATCACAGTCAAGAATGAAATAGATAGAAAGATTTTTATTGTCCCCAAATTGGAAATTTGTTTCCACAAAATGTGCTTTGTGTGTGCCTCCAGAACATAACAGATAAATTTACATACAACATATATAACATGCATAATAACAAACTCACCTAAGCAGTGTGACAAAATGTAACAAACTTTATGGTGACTGATGCGTTCACTGCAGAGACATTCGGTAATGCTTGGGACACTAGCTCCTGTACTGTATATAGGGTACTCACAGTCCTCAACACTACCTGTATACAGTATATGTACCATAATGATACTCATGAATACTGAAGATACTGCTTTGGGGCTATGGAGCTTGCTAGATTAGTTTATGGTCCATGAGTTTGCGTATGTATTGTACTGCATCGTATTTGTAAATTGACCGATATCCCTTAGCATGTATCTATAGCATAGATCTTTGTACGCATTTATAGATTTGTTTGAAATTTACAAATACCCTTGTAAATATGATCAACAGATTTTGAGGTTTTACACATTCAAAAATCTAAATTTGTACTTATTCTGAATTATTTTACACATTTGCAGATTTCTCAACACATTCACAAATCTCAGTATGTATTTAGAGCTACATTTACACATTTACAAATCTGATTACACACACACAGATTCAGAAACAGTTGCATAACTCTCCACACACATTTGGAAATAGTTTTGCTACAATAATGGCCCAATATTAGTTCCTGTATTGCTTATGTACTTGATTGTTAAATTAGGAAAATTTAGTGTTTTTTTCTCTGATTTAACATTTACAACCCAGCATCATGTGTGAGCGACATGTTCAAAGTGTTTGTGTTAACACTGTGTTAACATTTGTCAAGCTTTGAAAATGGCCAGAGATTTAAACATGGTTTAGATATAACTGGGTGGAATTTACGACTCACCTTCTTGGACTCGACAGGCAGCATCCAGCAAAAGAGCAAACACAGTGGAATAAAGATCATCATGTTACCCTTCATCCCTGCAGGTTGGCAAACCACTTCTGACATAAATAAAACATACACTAAATACATCAACAATGATAATGGAAAACAATTGCATGATGAATTCTAAATGAAGTATCACATATGTATACACAAAAGGTAGGATTTTGAGGCATCAACTCACCAGTTTTTTTAGAGAATAATGTTTAAGCACAACTCAGATCTAAAGTTTTGACCAGACAATGAGCTGTCAGTGAATTTCCATGACTTATACCTGCCTAGTCTCAGACAGTTCACAAAATACCACACACACCCACACATACCCACAAATACACACAAATACACACACGCACGCACACACGCACGCACGCACGCACGCACGCACGCACGCACACACACACACACACACACACACACACACACACACACACACACACACACACACACACACACACACACAAATGTTATACATTAAAAAATAAACTGACTCGCCATCTATGATTTCTAAACTATCTATGATTATGAAGTGCCACTGCAGGCCATTTACATAAAAGATAAGTCAAGCCTATCGACTCAGAGCCAGACAAACATGCTGCAATCCATTTTTCAGTAATTGCAATGACAATTAGCAGTCTCTGTGACTGCCTAAGCATGTAGGACTAGTAAACAGAGGTAGATACTAAGGTAAAAGGAAGACATGTTTATCCTTTTGGCTGATAGTCTACATGAATTTGACCAGTGACATCACTATCCTTCCAGTTTTAGATAAGATGTGCAACCTATTATTATGAAAGGTTCTGAACCAATATTTAAATAAATCTCTTGATAGGCTTAAAAGACCACAAACGTTCAGTCAGCTAACTGAATATTTATCAAGTTATTGTCAAATGGTTGGGCAGCTTTGAGCCCCATAAAGGGCTCCATTATAAAAGGTTATATTACAGCAATTGTTGAACCTGAGTGTGAGAATCAAACTCTGTAGCTACCACACTGTAAGTGTCATTTGTCTTGTTAACCTTTAATTTCCTGTTAGAGGCCACAAGCAACAAAACCTACGTGTGAAATGTGCTTGCATGTAAAGATCTTGCCTTTTGTCTTCTGAAAAATGATCACCGCCAATACAAAGTATGTGTCCATTACAGTAATATAGCTTATTTTCATTACCCTTTTGCCTCTATTAGATAGTTAGCAGTGAAGACAAACAAAAAAGTGGAGAGTGTGTGGGGTATGACATGCAACATGTTATTCTTTTATGAATGGTTCAAAGTAAAGAAATAAGATAAAGCTGCCAGGAGCTATTACAGTAATAGGCATACTATTTCTGAAGGCACAGCCAACCAAGAACGTTTCTGTAAGCTTACGTAAGATATGCCTAGCCTATGCATATCGCTAGCAAAGACACATGTACAGGAGCTCAGTTCTTGCTGCCGTGGCTGTGGGTTCGATTCCAATAAATTAAATTCCTGTCTAAAGCTATCCTGTCATAGAAGGACAAGCACATGTGTTACTAATTACAACATTAACAATGATTATGTTGTATTGTGTTACAAAAAGAAAGGCAATATGACAGCCAACATGTGCTCAGTGTCACAATACCAGGACCCTGAAATAATGCTATAACTACAACAACATGCTACAACAATTAAGCCATCATTCATGTTATTATTATTATCATTTTGTGTTTTTTTGACATTTTCAGGCCTTTATTGACAGACCAGCTTAGGACAGGAAAGAGGAAACAACATGCAGCAAAGAGCCACAGGTTGGAATCAAACCCACGGCCACTGGAGCAAGGACTGATCGTTTGTACATGGGGCACACGCTCAACCATGTGAGCTACCCAGGCGCCCGATCACTCATGTTATTATTACACCTGTGCTTTTCCTACTGTGATGTGTCAAAATGTGTTCTGTGAAAAGGGCTTTTAACAGGCTTGATGTCTCAATACATTTCCAGCAGATGGCAGCATTGTCAAACTATTTGGTCCCCAAACATTACAGTGACTTGCCTGAGGTATTCTCAACCTCAACACTGCTTCTGTTTGTGAGTGTGTGCAATGCATGTGTGGGTATGCTTCACCTCGTTGGCATTTTGATTATTTTTCTAATTAATCCCCAGCAGAGGCAACACAGTGAGAAAGGGTTACAGGGGGAAGAGATATGGAGGAGAAAGCAGGGAAAGGATTGCAAAAACAGAGGGAGGGATAGAAGATTCAAGATGCTCTTAGAGACGATAAAAGGCAAAGATGGGGGCAATGATGGGTTGGTTTTTTAGATAATAGAAAATAGACAAAGGTAGGCATCATTCTCCAGTTACACTACAGGCTCAGCAGAAAGACAAGAGAATGACAGGCAGAGCCAGATATGGAGATTGTGCGAAGGCAGGAGCATAGAGTGAAGTAAGAGTGCAAGTGAACAGGGGATGTGCAGCTAGCAGTAGGATGGGAGGAACTGGTAAATAGTAGATATTTTGTTTAGCTGTGGCAAATCTAGAAGAGCAAAAGTGAAACATGGTAAGACAGCAAAGAGCGAGAGGTACAATGATAATAGACCCATCAGATAATAAGCGCTCTACAAAACATACACAGTAAGGTAAGAGTGTGTGTATGTTAGGGTAGGGAAGGTATAGGTTCAGTGAATTTTTCTCCAGCATTCCCAGCTGAATGAAAATAAATAATTGCAGCTAAAAAATACAGAGGGGAGGGTTAGTATGGATAATAAAATGGGACTAATGAGTCAGAATGAAGGGATACCATAATACTGATAGCACTAGCAGATCTAACAAAAGAGAGAACTGGTAACTGGTATAATTTACACTGACTGAACTAAAAATGATGATTGGAGGACCTTGAGAAAGGTTAAGTTTATTCTGTTGTTTGTGCCTAGAAACCTGTCCAGGGTGTACCAGGCCTCTTGAACAACGTGAGCTAGAATGAGTCCCCATCTTTGATGGAATAACCGGTTATACTTTTTTTTTTCTCCAATTATTAATTTTTTTTCTACATCTTACAATTCTCGCTTTGTACAATTTCTCCACCCGGTGTCCTGATTAGGGTCATGCACATGTCATGGCTACCATAAATATAAAGGTGAAAATTAATTAAATGTCTGTGATGCCATGCAAAGTCCTGTCTCCTGTCTCCTGGATGAAGTGAGACGTGTTACAACCTTACTTTCTGCCTCGCTAGATAAGGGCCAACTACCTGCATTGGCAGTGAACTAGACAAAATTGAGTGGCTGAATGTCCAGTAATATAATCATGTAATATAATCAATTATCATCATGACTGAAACAAGAGGGGTTATTTGTTTGGCTTAAAGTCCGAATAATATAGAGACTGAGTGAGATGGTTGGAGAAGCACATGGGAGTGGCAAATGTGATTTAGGGAAGAATTTCAGTCAAGGAAGGAAAGAAGGAGGGATGATGTGGACGGACACAGTGCTGGATGGATACAAATGAGTGAAAGTAAGCTAACATTTCACAGAGAGTAGAGGAGGTTTATATAAAAGAGATAGTGTGTTGTCACCAGCTGAGGATGGCTGGATGTGGCATGAAGATAGATACGTGAACCAGGCATGTGGAGGTGACAAGGTCATACAGTTCACAGATATACTAATTTGGTTTTAATGAAAATGTTTTTTACTCTATGAATATAATTGTACTACTAGGATTTCAGTACATTACAGTAATTTCAACCACTAATGGCAGACATAAGGATGGAAGGTTGAATCAAAAAAAGAACTGATGATGGAGGAAGGAAACCTGCCAAAGGCAAAGTGGAAGGAGGCGTTTCACTTTAAGCGAATCAGATCTGGCAGACACATGGAGAATAGAGGTATGATAGGAGGAGGGCGAGATAAGTGGGGGAAAGAGGCAACAAAAGAGGAGAAATAGGTGGTAATATGTTTTGGGGAGTTAGTGCAAGTAGACCTCACAGTGGGGTCACAGAGAGTGCAGAAACAGACATTTATCATACATGACAGCACAGTGTATATGTTGGTGTTGGTGTGTGTGAATCTCTCCATTGTTTCCCTCACTTTTACATATAGTTTTGAAAGGCTCTGTGTGTGTGTGTGTGTGTGTGTGTGTGTGTGTGTGTGTGTGTGTGTGTGTGTGTGTGTGTGTGTGTGTGTGTGTGTGTGTGCGTGCATATCACAAGTCAAGCAGCTTTGACAGGGCACAGATGCTGCAGCAGGTGAGGAGAGACTGTCTCTCCCCCCTCTCTCCCCCCTCTCTCACCCATTTTTCTCTTTTTTTCATCAGATTTACAGTCTCCGGCTTTCTCCTCTCTCCTATCTAATTTTACCACTTTACTTCATCCCGCTCCTTTGTCTTTTTCCAAGCATCATCTTCTTTTTTCCTTCCTCCTCTTGTAATCTCCATTTTAACATGACTCATGTAATTTAGCAACCTTGTGAATTAATTGAATTAACCACCAAAATAAAAGATGTCATGGATTCAGTGTCAAGGATAGAACTTTGAACTTGGCGGCGTATCTGGAGCCGATGTATTTGATTAGTGGCTCGTAGGGTTGAGGTAGGAGCTGAGGTGGAAGACAAATGGGGAAGGAAATTTCTAAGTGTGAACATGAGGGAGTGTGAGGTGTGGATGGTGATGTTTGATAAACCGGGGATGACGAGAAGGATTATAGACAGACGAAGTCAGTGCAAATTTTAAACACCGCAAAACCTGAAAAAGCATTGAATGGAATGAGCATGGGTGATGAAATTGCAGATGGACTTCCAGAGAGGGTAACGGAAGCCAGTACGTGGCTTTATTCCAATTCCAGCCAGTTAAGTAGGCTAAGAGAGTGCTGGGCAAGACTGTTGATGATGGTGTCTTGTGAGGCATAAGAGGTTTCTCAGCTGGTGTGTTAGTTGAACGTTGTGGCAAAAAACAATGGCGC
Organism: Percina caprodes; assembly: GCA_013375575.1. Lineage (NCBI taxonomy): Eukaryota > Metazoa > Chordata > Actinopteri > Perciformes > Percidae > Percina > Percina caprodes. Next base: position 221,157 of record JABXJD010000152.1, on the reverse strand, counting down.
TGGTGTGGGGTGAATGTTTGATTCTGGAGCCGAGTGTCTGAATTTCTTTAGTTAAGATGTCTACTACTGCTGTGTTTGAATAAATGAGTATGGAGTTGTGACCATTTGTGCCCCCAAAAGTAAGGCAGCCACAACAATGGGGTATAGGTCACGGAGTGTCGGCAAAGGAGACCCGGACTCTGTGCCCGATCATAGAATTCCGAGGGCTGAGCAAAAGCGAATCATGACCCCCGCAGCAACCGCCAAACCCACGGAGGGAGCTGCGTCGTGTACAGTTGAATGACAAAGTCCACGTAGAAAAAAGGAAATGCTGTGGCGAGAAGCCAGGAAATTCCGCCACAAGCGCATTTGCACGCCCCGTCCAAGACAACGCTAATGTGGAAAGAGGTGATGGCAGCGGCAGTGGACGAAAGGTTAGACAAGAAGGAATTTGCTTACAGAACTAATCAAATGGCAGAATTGAGACACCGAAGGAGCGTGAATAACAGGCGCTTGAAGCATCTGACTGCAAGAAGAAAGTTTGACAGGAGCAGAACGATGTGCTTCCACTTCTCCGAGGGCAGCAACACCAGGAATGACAATGAATCAGGTCAATGCCCGAGAACTCGATGTAGGTGCCAGGCCCAGAGGCTTTCTCATTGAAGAGAAGGATGGCGAGATTGTGGAAATCATCAAGGCCACACACCATGAAGGCCAATGCACTGACGAAGCTGGCCGAGTGACTGGACTGCCATGGCTGGAGAAAAGTTGTTAAAACAAGGTTCAAAATACATTTGGGTGTTGGGGAAGGGAGGGGGGGAGGAGATGAGGGGATGTGGGGGATGGGGCACGATAGTAGGTAGGTGAGACTGCATTGTGCAGTAGGGATGACTCAAAATAATAATAGTTTTTGATCAAATACAAAGTTATACCAGGATTAAAATCACCAATACTGATATAATACAGAAAATTTTAATAATTAAAAGTGGCTAATGAACCATGTAGGGAGGGACAGTGTGATACGATTTTTCATTTTCTGTTAGTACAGTTTTTTCCAATTGCTAAAACACAAGTTTGCAAACTAGGCTGGTTTTATCAAAATACTTAACACAATTGACAAAACCACACACCCAAACTGCAAACTACCTCATGTATCCTGCAAAATGAAGCAACCAAAACTTCAAATACCATTATCAAAATCAAACTTTTGCACCAAATGGCACACACTTTCATAATACCAGATTTTTATATAACCAACTACACACTGTTGGGCATAATGGAAAACACTCTCATCGTTAGTATGCTTAGCCATAATACTACCATAGTTAAAATTGTAAAAGAAATCTTCAAATTGTTCACATGCATACATATTTGCAGATTCACATACATGCTGTTGAAACATTTATTTTTCACCAAACAAGTCAGGGTAACATATGCACAGCAGATATATTTACAATAGACTGAACAAAAAATATGCTCACAAAACGAGGCAAGAAAAATAATTAGACAGCATCTTGCCGCACAGCTGGGTTGTTGTGAAAAAAGGTGCTCACCTGTGGTCTTTTCGTTGGGCTAACTTCCTGATTGAAGGGGTAACAATTACTCATTGAGGTGTTTGGCAAGGTGGCACATATATTGGCCAATTAGCTTATGTTGTGTCATTTTGAATGGCAGTGTTTTGAAATGGCAAACATGTGACTTTATGTCAGATTGTTGTGTCTTGTGCAGAGAACAGTGTTCAGTGCATTTAAAAAGTGCCATTTTGAATTGTTAAGCAGAAAATGTGTTTAGACTTCTGGAGACTTGAGGTTTTGTTCTCTGTGTGTCAGTTTAAATAATTGTGCTATTTATATTATTTGGAATTGGAAAAAAAACTCTAATTGCTAAATTCTCAGAAATAGAAGCTGGTTTCTATCCACATGCCCAGAATGTAATTGTGAAATTGATGTGATTTTTGATTTTTTAAATGGATGATCTCAAAATAGTACTCAATACAAGATTTAATATCAGTAATATTGACATTTCAGGTTTTGCTCTGCCCACCCCTATTGTGCAAACACATTTTTTTTTTATCATCACACAATCCATTTACTGTGGGAACAATGTTTTATCTAGTTGTACACCTTGTTTATCATCAATCTTGAGTTTCTCTCTTTTTTGCCTTTGACTTATCCTTCCCCTCCTTTCATTATTTCTGACATTTTGAAATATCATTCTAACAGACAAAGTAATACACCTCCAACTGGAGCAGAGGTTATTATTGTTATTAAAATATTTGGTAGACACCAGGTACTGTTTTATTTTCCTTGAAGAATTATTTGAGGTATTGTTATCTCTAATCCCCATATTGAAGTGGGTGGTATATATACGTATGTCACTAGTTAGTTGGCATGTTAGGTACCAGTGGTGAGAGTTTGACTAGTGGATCATTGAGTTTTAAGGCTCATTAGACTCCAAATCAATGAATTGTAATTTAGAATACTCTGAGACCAAATTGTACATCAATTTACAACAACAGTATAATGTACTAGCAGTGTGGGTTAGCATGTATTTTTGGCTGCTGCATCACCTTGCCTGAATAACGTTGTAGTCAAACGGTTGCGGTTGAATAAAGGTTAACTTTCTTGCTTGATTACCCTGCATTTGTTTTGTCAAAGTCCTCTATATTTGCACCCCTACTAACAGATTGCTTTCAAGGTAAAAGTTTAAGGTTTAAGTCAAAATAGCCAGCTTTAAAATTCCACTCCCTAAAACACACTCCCTGACCAAGCACCTTGTAGACTTGTTACAAATCACTGGACGTCCTACAGTAATGCTAATCCCAAGTGACTTGGACTTTTGCATTAATGCTCACTCTCTTTTCCCCCCTTTCCATATTGCCTCATGACTTATTATTTTCTTCTGTTTCTCTGACCTTTTTTCTCCAGTTTACTATCTAGCAGCATACAATGTCAGCAGAAGCGGCGGTAGTCCCCAGTGCCGTGCTATCACTCTCAGTTCCTGCTATAATTCAAATGAACTGCTCTGAAGGTAACTGTGGTCGGGAGTGAGGAGTCACGCTGAAGTTTCCAGAAGTAATAATAAAGACACTGTGCATGTGTAAGTGTGTGTACCTGTAAACTTGTGTGTGTGCTATTTATTTTTCCAAACAGACTGGTACAGATTGATAGAGCTGTAAATGGAAACAGAGTCATACAGGCTTTGCAACAGATGATAAAGGACATAAGGACACATCACAGTCAGGCAGAGACAACACAGATGATGATTGACGGACAAAGCAAATGGCTGGCTAACAATCACTTTCAAAACAGATGGCTTCTGAATACTTCTGAAGAATGTGCAGGTCCCAAATATATAATATTTAGATGCTGAAAATGAAATGTGATATAAGGTATGGTTGAAGCTTCGGCAAGCAAGAGCGATGTGAAAAAAATCCCCATATTATAATCTACAAGGTAAGAATCAACAGACACAGCATCTCATCCCTCCTAATGGCGACCCAGTAGATTACCCAAATTAAAATTCACTGCTGGGTATAGACTCTGTTGGGAAATGTTCTGAGCCAGTAGGAAGTGACAAATCGAAACTTAACAGTCCTAACTCATAAATGGTGATTGAGCACTCTGTCCAAAGAAAGCTGAACTGATCATCTGAAGATCCCTTTGGTATATTTTAAGAATTTAGTAAATTATCACTTATCGGGGTGGCAGGTGTAGCAGACTACCATTACGCCTTCTTTAAAACCTTAAGCTCCAGCTGATGCCAATGCAAGTGGTGTCCATTGAAGACGATCATGTTCAACAGTTGTTGTTTGTGGTTGATCCAAAAAGGAAACAAATTTGAAGACAGTTTTCAGCAAAATCAAAGTAGGCAAACAGGTATGCTTTTTCAGCAGCTTGAGAAATGCTGCCACGCATGAGTGGGTAACTCCATAAATTGTACACATGAATGTCTGTTTACTAGTAGTTTTGTCTTGGGGAGTAATATTGCATATGTGCAAAAAGTTGAATGAAGCCTTATGTAACTCCAGAGAGAGATGCACACAATCTGATAAGTTGAGGCTGAAATTGAGAAGTTTTAAAATGAAAAGAATCTGAGTTTTTAGACACTGGTGTCAGACTGGGGGAAAAAGGATACTGAGTATACAGAGCCCTAATGTGTATAGGGCCCACAAACTGAACAGGATTTCTCATAGAGAATGCCCATGTACAGGGTCCAAATTTTGAGCTACACCCTGAGTGTGGCATAGAAAGTGAGCTTACCAGACCTCTGTAGCTCAATAAGTTTGAGGCAAGCAGTTTGAGGCTACATTAGTCACTACCAAGCGGTAACATCTTCCTGAAAAGAAGCAAATGTGCCTTTACCCGCATTCTTTATAATTTCCAGCAGTGGGCAACTCCAATGGCTCCAAAAAGAAGTCAGTTTCTATAGAAGTCTATGAGGGAATTACCCTACTTCTGCCTTGATTTATTACCTCAATAAACATTTTCCTATGGCCTCAATTGCTAGTTTTAAGTTTTCGTCAATACAGCTTGATGTTCATTTTGTAAATTATGGTCCCATTTATTTAAAAATAAATGTCTTCTTCAGCGTTCTGTCAATCAAGTTAGCTAGCTAGCGCTAGTGTTGACTAGTAACTTAAAGGGATACGTCACAGATTAGCATTAAACTTTGTATCACTTGAAACCTGGTAGTATTTTCGAATGACCGTGATTCCCTCCCTCATGTCCCCCTAAGATGAGAGATCTCTGTATTATGTGTCTGGAAAAAAAAACTCAGATGATGCAAAAATTTTCATTTTGCACCATTGGAGGCATGTTTGCCCAGTGGCTGTAGACTACAAGCCAACTAGATCTGCATGTTTTCAACCCACCCATAGGGGGTTGGACCCGAAGCAAGCCAAAGTGGACTGGTGCAGAAATGGGGTGCTTTTATCTAACTACTGCTAATCGCTGGTGGAGATTGTGACTGTTAAATGCTGATCGTTCTACATTACATGCAAATTCACAAATGTGTTCATACTTGGTGTTTAGCTCCATCACTCCAAGCACTAATGCTTCCACTGCCGTAGCTGAACTTTACGGAGCCTACAATGTGTGTGCACTAAATGTACCCTGTTTCGTATGTTGTTTTTATATAATATTGTTTTTATATATTTTAAATGTGTAACAGCACTTGAGCCACGGTGAAAGGTTGTTTTGTGTTTATGGTTGAAATTACAATAAAACATATTAGAGTGCATTCTGGGATTTATTGTCTTTCACCCACATACACATCCATTTTCTCGGTCTAGAAGGCACCAATTTCGAAATAAAATTCACATGTTCACTGCATAAGTAATAAATATATATTCATCTTTCCATCGGTGAAATATCTGAGAGAAATAAGAGAAAGTCTGCCAATTTTCAACCAGCTCTGTGTACTGCCGTACATGCTGACGATTGGTACCTGTCCCCAATGAGGTCTGCGTTTTTCTGCCAGTTAAACTCCGCTGGATGACTAGCATCAGAAGGGTTGTAAATCGGCAACTTTCCCACTTTAGTGTTTGGCTTAAGGCAGCACCCTACTCTTTTATTTAATTGATAAACCCCACCCACTTCCAGGCTGCCACAAAAAAGAGGTAACAAGTCAACAGATGCTGAAAAAAACTACTTTATCTTATTTACGATTAAGGTCTTCAAAACTGTTGATATGTCAACTGCATCACTCAATTATGTTTTTTTACATTTTACATTTTCATGTTTTGTATCTATTGAGCACAATCAAAAATAAGTTGGTTTTGTCAACTTTCCTCTTTACTTTGGTTCATAAATAGCATGTTTACATACTGTGTATACATCCTTAACCCTTGTGTTGTCTTCCTGTCAAAATTGAAAATCAACACTTTTGTTGAGGCTTTTTTTAATCAGTGTTTTTAACTTTTTTTTACCGTTTTCAACACTAACACTAACTTATTAACTTTAGTTTTACAGTTATTTTTGGAATTTATGTTCAATAAACCTCATTTATAGGAAATTAAACCTTAAGATTGAGTCAGAAAAGCATAAATTAGGAATTATTTAGACTAAAATTAAAGGAATGTATGTTGATGGATAATCACAGACTAGAATATGTCAATTTTTACTCAATACTAATTCAAAACCACTTCAATTTTTTTTCAAATGCTATAAAATTGAATAAGACACCCTAAAATGAATGAAAGTAGAGATTTGTACTTGCTAAAGAGTGTTATGTGGAATCAATCATGTTATTTTGGGTAATTACAATTGGGTAGTTAAAAAGAACATTGGTATAGGAAAATGGGTCAATATGACCCGAGGTCAACATGAGGGTTAAGATATATGCGTGTGTTCATCTACTGTACCTATGACACTCTTTGGTCGTACATGTATTGCCCTGTAAGCTATCCTAACGCATTTTTCACTCTCTCATTGGAATGTATTACAACCTCGTGGCCAGCAGGTAGTAGATTCTAACCAAATACGACAACAGCAGAGCCAATTTATTTATGCTCTTCTTATTGATGTCATTACGACTAAATTAGATGTTGGTTGTGACTAGATAGATTTCAATAAGAGTTTTCAGCAGTACTATATAAAAGCTTATTTTGATTTATAGAACAAAAAAATATTCTCACAACCTCTTGTCTATAAGCCAGTGGTTTTTGGTTAAGTTTGGAGCCAATCTGTGTTCCTAGCTGGGGTGTTGAATTTGGGTTAATAGTTAATAGATTGTGCCCTTGAGTACTACTAAGATGGTCTGTTTTGGTTTTGGAAATATACCGTTGACATTGTGAAATTGTGTTAATGTGTTATTTTATTGCCATCAGAAAAAGTGTAGATGGCTTATAGAAATAAGTTGTTCAAATATGAACAGTAATTATTTACTGACAGGAACGGCAGTTGACTGCACCACACTGTAGCTTCTTTGATGAATGTATATAGTAGAAAATAATTGGTAGAGAGCTTCTTTGTCCTAAATGACAAGGACATTTTGTAAGTGATATTTAATTATGTTAATTAAATATGCATGGAAAAGTTAAACAAAGAGTTAGATTATAACATTCTAAAATGTAAATTCTATCTGTCTAATGTATATTTACCACTTTTGGAAAATCGCTTGAAGGCAGCACATTATGCTAATACTGTAGTGACTGGTAGCATGGTAAACAATAGCTGAAACGATATAAATAATGAGGTAAATATTGTAGTTTTAGATTGACAGTGCTGTTGTTTGGCTTAACAATGATTTGATTATGCGAAACACTAAATTATTATAATCAAATGTAAAACCTTAAAGTAAATATATGTCAATTTCAGAGCTAAATTTAAAGTATTTTATGTCATCACAAAACCTTTAGTGATGGTTTGACTGAGGCTGAACATTTCATGAATTTTGCTTTTCTGTCATTTCATTCAACAGGACAGCTAAATAAAAAAAACCTTTACTTAAGTAAGACATGAATCCCACAGCTCAGGTGATGCTGGTCCCTGACCTCTGGCCTCCTTGAGAGTAAGCATAGTTGCTATTGTACGTAAATAAAACATGTTCAATTGGTTTGATCTTGAATGTAATTTACAATTGTAGTTACTCTGGATTAGGGTTAGTTGAACTGTATACAATGCATCAGTGGAAGAAACAGAGCATGCTGTGAGTTGGTATGAATGGAGCATTGGAAGGAGTTCTACTTTCAAGTGTTAAAGTGTTTTTTCGTCTGGCCGTATTGACTCGTTTTTAATTTGAATTGAGTCCCACAGTCTACACACTTTTTTCGACAGTGACTTCCACTGGGATTTGCAGTTTCATTTCAAGAGTCCAGGTGGTTTATTTTGGGTTTGTTTTAGTTTGAAGTGTTCTAAAGCCCATATTCTCCATGGGACTGCTTCAGTGCTACAGGGAATACTGGGTTTGATTTGTCATCAGTGTTGTTGTTTGGCATGCATTTGCCACACCCCAATGAGAAAATCTGATGGCAGAAAGAGATTGATTAATGTAGTTCCTTCACAGGAACAAGTCCAAAAGAGCTTTCATAGTGAGCAGACAGATATATGGTGACAATCAATGTGTTCCCTTTGTGTTCCAACTCATTCAGCTTATATTGGCCCTCCTACCAATTTAGGAGTGGAGTGAAGGCACATGTGTGTCCTTACAAGAAGAACAGAGAACAGATTGGAAGTGCAATGAATTATGGAAATGCAATAGTATTTTGCCAGAGTACCCATTTACCCCTTACCCATCTGCTTGTTGTCATTTGGATTTAGAACATGTTTCAGAATGTTTCAGATTTCTTATTCAAAGGGACATAAATGCTGCTCATTTTACCAATTTGGGACATTTACTTATTAAGAAAAAGTTAAAAAAGAAAGAATCTGATGTGTCTGTTGGATCCATACAAAAAGGAAATGTATTTCTAATGGTGTCCTCCCTAGGTTTGGAACATGTACCAGTATGTGTAAAGATTTCCTGACTGACATCCTGCTGAGTGCTGAGGCTTCTTGCAAAACCCTTAATGTCACCTTATCTGTCAATTCAATTTTAAATTCAATTTTATTTATAATATCAATTCATAACAAGTGTTATCTTGAGACACTTTACAGATAGAGTAGGTATAGACCACACTCCATAATTTACAAGGACCCAACAGTTCTTGTAGTTCCCTCCACAGCAAGCAACAGTGCGACAGTGGCGAGGAAAAACTTCCTTTTAGGCAGAAACCTAGGACAGACCTAGGCTCTTGGTAGGCGGTGTCTGACGACCGGTTGGGGTTAGAATGAAGAGTGGCAATAACAGTCACAAAAAATAGTAGTTTGTAGTAGTTCTTTGTAGTAGTTCATGGCATAGCAGGGCACTGTGCGGCATTACAAGGCACAGCAGGACGTAGCAGGGCACCGCAGAGCGTAGCAGGATGAACATGGCATCGCAGGACATGTAGCGGGACCATGGCGACAGCTGCTACCATGATTTTGGAGCCTCCCTTATCCAAGGAAACATGCTGGGCGAAAAAGAACATAAGGATTCTGGGGAATGACTCCCCAGAGCTAGGTTAGTAACAAGCATTTCTGGGACATGGATGCACACAAATGGAAAGATAGAAAGATAGAGGAGAGAGGAGCCCAGTGTGCCAAAGGAAGTCCCCCAGCTGTCTAAAACTATTATACTATCAACTATCAATTCATTATAAATAGCCAATCCAAGACAATAATTAGCCTTCCATAGGCTACTGACGGGAAACACCAAAAAATAATACACCGTTATCGCTATTCAACCAAATATAAATTTCTTTCTTACCCATAAGCTTACTGTCAAGATAAAGACTTCTTATTAAAACAAAGGCACTTTGTGGTATCAAAACAGTACTAAGGCTTTGATAATAAAACTGGAACACATGTAGGCTACACGCTCCACAAGCATTAAAACAAGAATAAAGTCCATAATACAAGACAGGACCAACTAGATATGGGTAACGCAGGGTATAGGCACACGGCTGCGACAATGGCACAGAATAGGCCTACTACAAGTTAAAAAACAGAGTCACTAAACACATCACTGAATTATATTAAATCAAATGAAAGTAAAGCAAGCCATGTCCTGACACAAACATTGAAATAGAGGAATGCAGTTTCCACAACTCTCTTCACTCACCAGCGTCAGAGGCACGCAGCCCTCTTCAGCATCTCTTACTTACCAAATTGTAAAATTGAGTACCTTTAATTTGTAATAAAAGGGATTAGGTTTATATTAATAATCAATTTATTAAAAATACGTTTTTGTTTGTTAAATTATGGTTGTAGTTGTTTGTCCTTTTGTTAGGGGGTGCTGCAGCACCCTCCGCACCCCTAGTTCCCACGGCCATGAGTTTAACAGATGGGTCTCCTGAGGTGCAGTCGTTGGTGTATAGGGAGAAAAGCAGTGGGCAGAGCACACACCCCTGGGGGGCGCCAGTGCTGATAGTCCGTATGCTGGATGTCATGTTCCCCAGCCTCACCTGCTGACTCCTGTCAGTCAAGAATTTTGTGATCCACTGACAGGTGCAGGCTGGCACAGTAAGCTGGGAGAGTTTGGTGCTGAGGATGTCCTGGTGTATGGCGTTGAATGCCGAGCTGAAGTCCACGAACAGGATCCTTGCATAAGCCCCTGGAGAGTCGAGGTGTTGCAGGATGTAATGCATCATCCACAGACCTGTTAGCCCTGTAGGCAAACTGCAGGGGGTCCAGCAAGTGGACTGGGATGATTGTGGAGCATTTGAAGCAGAAGGGAACTTCAGATAGCTCCAGAGATCTGTTGAAGATCTGAGTGAAGATGGGGGTCAGCTGGTCTGCACAGATTTTCAGTTTTTTTTTTCAAAAAAAGATTTTTCGAATAAATTCTTCTACACTAGATCTGACAGTGCTATAGCTAAATTTAAGGAAGATATTCCAACAGCATTTCATTTACCAGAGGACCTTTTGTGATAACTTTAGTCCTTAATGTACCAGAGGACCCCTTTCACTTTAGTCACATATGTTAAAATTTTTGTGAACGCTTTAAATCTTAGAAATGAAGAATGAATTAACTATTTTTAGATTTAGCAGTTTCAAATAAGCGTGTGTAATTAAGATTACTGTTGATTTATCCTTTTTCTCTATAGCTTAAATATGATACTTCTCTCACTATCAAATGCGTTTTTCCATTCAGCAACAGTCTGGATCATTGGAGACTAGGCCAAGACCATGGGGAACAACCTTGGCGTTGAAGATGTCTACATCTATTGGTTCAGCTGGGGTGGTCTACGGGGGAAGAGCCTCCTCCTTTTCTTTATCCAGTCCTTACAATGTGGCAGGAATGACCTGGGAGATGTCAAGGGATGAAGGAGGACCTGCAGCTACTACTGTAGTTAACAATGTGGCACTAGAGATCCAACTACTTCTTTTTATTACGCAGAAATGTCTTGTGACAGTTAAGTTTGCCTTTACCTTAACCCACAGCAGTGTTGTATGTGTGGAATTTACACTGGTATGTAAAAGGTGAACTACATTATTTAATTAAATTTTTAAAATAATCTTAGAAATATTGACAGTGTTTGTGGTGTATGTAATCTTTTAAGTTAATGCCCATTTCAATGTGCAATAAAAGGTCTTTCTAGAGTTGGAATCCTGACTCCCACACACCAGACTCCACTCCTGCAGTTAGGACAGAGAGGGAGAGAGAGAGGGAGGGAGGGAGGAGAGACAGAGAAGCTACCTAGGAGCAGCAGACCTAACAGTAACACTACGACATCTATTACAGGACTCACATTGTGCTTGTGGGTGGTCTTCTGGTGGACCAGTTCCATCTATTAAAAGACCCTTTATGTGAAATTACAAAAACTACTTTCACCTGTGAAGGTGGTGACTGCTAGAGTAGATCCATTATTTTATTTCAGTTTAATATTTAAAAAATAGTTTTAATCCACTACTATCACCTATCAAACTACAGCAGAAACTAAGTCAACCACAATAAATTGAACCTCTAAATACCAAGTGCTAAAAGTTGATCTGTCCTGTCAGCAGAAGAAGCTGAACCGATTGGTTTAGCAGGAAGGGTAACACCTCCAACAGCTGATTGGAGTTAGGTGGAGCGTTGATGAAGAGTGAGGTCTTCCTGAAAGGATTTACACTGAGATACATTTCATAAGGAGAGACTAGCTGCAGATATGCGACAGTAATACACAGCATGATAATGGCTACATTCTCACTTTTCCCGACGTACTATACTGTCTATTTCCTGGTCTATGCCTTTCATTACTTACTGGCCATACTGGCCTGGCCAGCACCAGAATCACGGCTCTTTTCTTTTTCTTATTCACTGGTTCAACCTTTGGTTTGTTACCAAGATCTACAGTGTAGTTAAGAGGGACTGAAGGAACACACATTTGACTATATATGGCTCCCAATAACCTCTGGAACATTCAGCACTGTCAAATTAAACTGAGCAATACAATCTGAACCTTCAAGTCCTTGTTTCCTCAAGCAGAGAGCACTCTGCTTCAGACAGAAGACAATTTTTTCCTTTTCTTCTCTTTTTTCGACATTCTATACGACATTATGGCTTTTTCATCCCATTTTTTCAACATACCATACTATTTGTTGGTACTTTGACATACTATATTATGGCTATTTCAACATAGTTTGCTATGGGTATTTCATCACTTTTTTGTCATACTATACTATGGAATTTAAATAATAAAACAAGAGGGAGGCAGGGCAGTACAGCCCAACCCAGAGAGTTCCAGCCCCACCAGGCTCCTCTCTTTATCCTGTCTCTCTTAGTTATGCTGTAATCGTTCTAGACTGCAGGGGGACTTCCTTTGACACACTGACCTCCTCTCTCCCGTCTCTCTCCATTTGTGTGCACCCATGTCCCAGAAATTCCTGTTACTAACCTAGCTCTGGGGAGTCATACCCCAGAGTCATTATATTCTTTCCCCCAGCATGTTTCCTTGGTTCAGGGACGCTCCAAGATCACGTTTGCAGCTGTCGCCGAGGTCCTGCTGTGATGCCCTGTTACATCCTGCTACACTCTGCTGTGCCCTGCTATGCCATGAACTACTACAAACTAATATTTCTAGTCACTGTTCCAATATCTTTTACTGTGACTGTTATTACCACTCTTCATCACACCCCAAACCGGCCCCGTCAGACTCCGCCTACCAAGAGCCTGGGTCTGTCCCAGGTTTCTTCCTAAAAGGAAATTATTGTAAATTATAGAGTGGTCTAGACCTACTCTATCTGTAAAGTGTCTTGTGATAACTCTTGTTATGAATTGATACCATAAATAAAATTGAAATCTTCCTCCGACACAGAACGCAGACGAGATGACAGCAGCGGCGTGATTGATTAAAATGTTGGTAACATTCATTTGTATGTCAAAATGAATAAATCTTTATTTTCAATTATACAAATTATCGAATTATCGAAACGTTGCCTTTTGTATTAAATTATGGGAGCATAAAGCAGTGTTGCATTTTTTTTTACTTTACTTTTCATTTGTCCTTCCACCTGCCAGAAGGTGGGACATGCACACAATGTCTTTTATAATTATTATGGTAAACGCACATCTTAAATAATAGGTAGTTGCTGAGCGCATAAGAGAAAATGGCGTCCCAACTGGCGCATACCTATGTGTACCGCTCTTGTGCAAAGACATCCATCTTTTTCCAGTCTTTCTTTGCCATATTTCAGGAAACATCAGAAGTCATTACATTCATATTGTATATTCAAACATAAACAAACTGGTGTCCCATAGCAACAATAGAATCCCAGCTTGACTCAATGACCATCTGTATTGAAAACATAAGAATACATGTTGTTGTTGCCATAACGACACACTATGACTACTGGAACCCAACTTGAGTTCTGACACAAATTCACTCAGACAGCAGTTTGTGTGAGAGACAGTTTGACTGACAATCCAAAGGTGCACATTGCAACAGGAGAAGGAACACTGGAAAACATGGAATTCAACTCCGGAGAGACTGAACCGCGAATTAATTTCTATCTCAGTTACCTTGAAGAACAAGTACGGTGTGAGCTGAAGGACAGCGAGGCGACGCTCACCCAATGTGAGTCTGAGGGGAGAGTTCACCTGATCATCCGAGAGGACCTGTTGGCCAATCTCCTGGATCAGCTCCAACAACAGAGAGAGGGCAGCAGTTGGAGCCATGAGAAAGAGCTGATGCAGAGGGAGGTGTGTGACTTGAAAGTTCAGCTGGCTCAACGTGTCCCCTCCCCACCCAGGGAAACTGAGCATCTGAAATCCCAGCTGGTCAAAACCAGCAACAGGCTCCGAAAAGCCCAAAAAGATCTGGACCTTCAGACCTTCATTACTCAAGACTTGAAAGTGGAATTGGAGCAGATGAAGGGAGAGAAGGAGATCCTGAAAAAGGAAGTGGAGACTCAGAAGATGGAGCTTGGTAAGGTGAGAGAGATGCTTAAGGTAAGTAAGACAAACGTGGAGTTAGAGTTGGAGAGCTGTCTGGAGATGGAGAGGGCTCAAGCTCAGGAGCTGAAGGACAAATTGAGCATGATGGAGGAAGCTCTCCAAAAACAGGAGAAGGAGGAAAATGAGAGACCGGAAAGATCCCAGGCTTCCCATAGAGCCCAGCTGGATGAGGCTCTGGCTCAACATGTCCCCTCCCCACCCAGGGAAACAGAGCATCTGAAATCCCAGATGGTCAAAACCAGCAACAGGCTGCGAAAAGCCCTAAAAGATCTGGACCTGCAGACCTTCATTGCTCATAACCTGAATGTCAAATTGGAGCAGATGAAGGGAGAGAAGGAGTTCCTGAAAAAGGAAGTGGAGGCTCAGAAGATGGAGCTTCCTAAGGAGAGACAGGCGCCCAAGGTAGGTAAGACCAACGTGGAGTTGGAGAGTTATTTGAATATTGAGAGGGTTCAAGCTCAGGAGCTGCAGGATAAATTGAGCAAGATGGAGGAAGCTCTCCGAAAACAGGAGGAGAAGGAAAAGGAGACACTGGAAAGATCCCAGGCTTCCCACAGAGCCCAGCTGGATCAGGCTCTGGCTCAACGTGTCCACTCCCCACCCAGGGAGACAGAGCATCTGAAATCCCAGTTGGGAAAAATCACCAACAGGCTGCGAAAAGCCCTAAAAGACCTGGACCTTCAGTACTTCATTTCCGAAGACCTGAAAGTGGAATTGGAGCAGATGAAGGGAGAGAAGGAGGCCTTGAAAAAGGAAGTGGAGACTCAGAAGCTGGAGCTTTGTAAGGAGAGACAGATGCTCAAGGTAAGTCAGACCAATGTGGAGTTAGAGTTGGAGAGCTGTCTGGAGATGGAGAGGGCTCAAGCTCAGGAGCTGAAGCATAAATTGAGCATGATGGAGGAAGCTCTCCGAGAACAGGAGGAGGGAAAGACAATACTGGAAAGATCCCAGGCTTCCCACAGAGCCCAGCTGGAGATGCATGACCAGAAAAACAAGAAACTCATGGATGATCTTGAGAAAAGGTTTGAGCAGCAGCTGGAGAGTCATCTCAACGAGTGGAAGGAGGACAGGTCATCCCTCCTTCAGGCCACAGAAAGCCTGAAGAAGACTCAGCAGGAGAAGGAGCAAGAGTGGGAGAGGACAGAGAGCTCCATGAGGTCTCAGCTGGAAGATCTGCAGAGCCAAGTGATAAAAAAGCAGCAGAAGAAGAAGTGGTACAGGAGGCTTCTGCCTGGGTGAGGAAAGGTGTATTTGTACTTGTTGTGTGATTGTGTATGTGTGTGTGGGGGTCTGTGTGTGTGTCTGTGTGTGTGTGTGTGTGTGTGTGCGCGTGTGTCTTTGTGCCTGTGTGTGTGTGTGTTTGTATCTGTTCGTGCCATGTGTGTGTCTGTCTCGTGTTGTTTGTGTGTGTGTGCGTGTGTGTGTGTCTGTTTGTGTGTGTGTGTCTGTTCGTATCTGTTCGTGCCTGTGTGTGTGTATGTGTGTGTGTATGTGTGTGTCTGTTTGTATCTGTTTGTGCATATGTGTGTGCCTGTCTGTGTTTGTGTATGGGTGCGTGTTTGTCTTGTGTTGTTTGTGTGTGTGTGTCTGTGTGTGTGTGTGTATGTGTGTGCGTGTGTGTATGTGTGTGTGCGTGTGTGTATGTGTGTGTGCGTGTGTATGTATGTGTGTGCGTGTGTGTGTCTGTTCGTGCCTGTGTGTGTGTGTGTCTGTTCGTATCTGTTCGTGCCTGTGTGTGTGTGTGTGTGTATGTGTGCGTGTGTGTGTGTGTGTGTGTGCGTGCGTGTGTGTGTGTGTATGTGAGAGTGTGTGTGTGTGTGTGTGTCTTTGTGCCTGCGTGTGTGTGTGTGTGTCTGTTCGTGCCTGTGTGTCTGTTCGTATCTGTTCGTGTGTGTGTGTGTGTGTGTGTGTGTGTTTGCACGCAGGGCGTGTGATGCGTCAGTGCAGTAGTGTTGGAGTAGTGGAGCTTATAGTCAGACACTGCATGCTGCATGCTGCATGCTACATGCTACATGCTGCTTCCAGCTACTGCCACCGGACAGCCCTTTGTTTTCAGGGGTAGAAAGAGGAGCCGAGTGTGTGTGGCCTCCTCTGCCGGTACATAGCCTCTCCACTGCCAAGACCTCGTACACGCCTCCCCGTGGCACACATGGGAACTGGTCCCTTGTGGTTCCAGGCTAAGTTGTACAGGATCTCGGAGCAGCAGTGGGCCCCAGAGACACGGCATGCAGGCCCATCGGTAAGTAGAAACGCCCTGATGCCCGTCAACCACTGTCCCAGTTATGGGTAAATAGCCCCAGCTATGGGTAAATAGTGAAGACCCCAATGGGGGCGCAGGCGGAGGATGGTGGTGTGAGAACCACCACAACGGCTGGGAAGGAGGAAGAAGGCAACCCCAATGCCACGTGGGTTAACTCGGAGGGGTACAGTGGCTGGGAGAGGAAACCCCAAAGACAAACCTGGAGACAGGGACAGGACAGTCCAACTGACTGGACCACCGCCACCCCCTGCAACTCCTGCCAGACGAAGGTCATCATGGGTTCCCTCATGCCACTGGAGGTCTATCTGGTATGGAGTGAGGTCTGCATTATTTGGTAAAGATCAGTTTACTTTTTGTTATAGTAGTAATCCATAAATCCTATGATTTCCATGTAGTTTTGGTCTAATGAAATGTCCGAGCCTCTTCCGGCATGGCTCCAGCATCTTGAGCCAGTTTTCCTTTCGCTCTAACTTGCTGTTTCCTGAACACATCCCTGCTGCTTCTCCTACTCCACACACCTGCTGTTACCTGCAATGTGCCCCCGGTCCTGATGGTCTTCTCTGGTCCATATAAGCCGTGACCAGACCTCCGTTCCCTGCGGACAGTTAGCCTAACCAGTATGTTGAGCTCTTGTATCTTGCATCTAGTTTTTGAAAGTCTTTCTGCCTGTCGCCAACCTGCCTCCTGTTCCTCTGTCTACAGTTAATCACCTGGATAGAAACACACGCCTGCCTGGCCGACAACTTCACGGTTGCATTCTGGGACCGGCGCAAACACTCCAGCCTTCCTATTTCACCCGCTGCCAGAATAGGGACTTACCCGCTTCCATATTTATACTACAAATAAATACTCACCTTGTTATTCCAACTTACCTTGTCCGGGTCTGCTTCTGGGTTCCAGTACTAGACAAATGGTGACAAAGGCTGTCCCCCAACTCAGATCAGTTAATCAAAAGGGAAAAAAGAGGGGCTACACTTAACCTAATTGGAATTAAAAGTACCACTGCAATGATAGAACAGAATAGGAAAATTAGATGTAAATGAAGGACGTTGATGACGTTGATGACGTGGCATCCTCCAAATTCTGGCTTTGGAGGATCCTTCCTTGACATTGGGAAACACCCAGTGTCTGCCTCCCAAACCCAAACTGGAACCTGGTTCCACAGGAGAGGAGCCTGATAGCTGAACGCTCTGGCTCCCGTTCTACTTTTAGAGACTCTAGGAACCACAAGTAACCCTGCATTCTGGGAGCGCAGTGCTCTTGTAGGGTTGTAAGGTACTATGAGCTCTTTAAGATAAGATGGTGCCTGACCATGCAGGGCTTTGTAGCTCTCTGATCCTGTTGTCTTTCTCTTTTTTCTCCACTGCCTTTTTGTTGCCTACCACTCTTTTTTCAGTACCTCTTTTTTCTCATATGTTTCCTTAACACTCTCTCTCTCTCTCTCTCTCTCTCTCTCTCTCTTTTTTTGTTTTAAGTTGACTTAAAACACAGACTGATTGGTAAAGAGCATTGTCACTAGCGCAACATGGAACATCCTGTCCAAACCCTGGTTTTGAAGGTGCAGTCAATTGGGACCGCAATTTTTCTATTCACCTGTTCTAGATTTAAAAGATTGGTAACTCACAGAACTATGCCATAAGCATACACATATTCAGACAATTGACAAGATGCTGACATTTTCTCTGTTTGGTTGCCAATAAAAGGATTTAGCAAGTGTCACAACTAATTAAAGAGAGAAAGAAAAGGACGGGAAATTGGCTTTGAGTAAAACACTCAAGTAAATGTGAACAAGGATAGCTGCTGCATCTGTGCCCACCTCATAAATACATATTAGACAGGTAATGAGCCTTGTACCCACATATGCCCATGTGCGCCCACGCGCATGCACGTAAGCATGCCCAAAAAGTCAAAGTGTACTAACACACATTTAGATATTGCCTTCTATGTTCTGGAGGCTCTCTTACATCAGACAGCTGATCTTTAATAACTTTAATCAGATGTAATGCGATATAATGACAACATCCAGATGGAAAGATCATATAGACTATTCTGTGTGTGTGTGTGTGTGTGTGTGTGTGTGTGTGTGTAACTGTCTGAAAAGCCATATACAGTAAAATGGTGTGATTGCAGGTGTAGTCACAACAATCACCTCCCACACTTTGTCAATGTGTACAAGGAATGTGTGTGTGTGTCTTTGTGCCTGTGTGTGTGTGTATCTTCTTCCCCTAGATTATTGCACTTTGTGGACTGTGAAATAGCAGGTTAATGTGGCCACCTCATTTATTCACATACAGAAAAGCACACACGCAACAATCTAACTTAAGATCAGAATAACACAAAGACGTTTTAAAATGGATGGAAGACAATGGCATTTGACACACACACACACACACACACACACACACACACACACACACACACACACAAATACAGACACACACTTATAAAGGAGGGGAAGACTTCAGGAATTGATAAAGGCTTCTAGTGCTTAATTTCTACATTGCACAATTCCATGAATGTCATTTGCTTCTAAGATGCTCCTAAGGCTCTTGATCAAATTACATCAGGTTCAAATAAATATTGAGGACTAGCTAGATATTTGCGAAGAACTCTGGTCTATCATTGGATAGGAACTTGTGGTTCACTGTAAATCTGTTTGGTTAGTAATCACAAAGTTCAATATTTTAATGTATGCAGATCATTTGTTAATACTCCCTGCAGAGCTGAGCTTAGTTGTTTGACATTAGATTTAAAGCCAACAAGAATATAAAATGTCATGAAATAATTGTATTTTCGCTATTATCCTAGTAAGGTTAGCAGTTACTTGCAGAAGATTACATGGACGACTCAATATGCTGAGATATCAACTGTATACCTATTTTCGGAGCAAATGAGCTCATTGAAGCAATAAGTACTTTATTCAGGCCCTGAGCACGTGCCCACTTTGCCCACGCCGCAATCCTTGAGTGTGACTATACTGTAGCAATGCTTCTTAAGTATTAATTAATCTTTTGCTGTACTTGGGTCACTCTTTCTTATTTAAATTTTTTTTTTTCTCTCTAATATTTTTGTGTTCTACAGTATAAGCCTGAACATAAAAGTGTTGTTGACAATTATGTGAAAAGGCTGTGACAGGACCATGCAGTGGGTAAACAAGTATTGGTCAAATTCTGATGCCGTTAGATTCTGTTTAAAACACACTATGCCCTCATAATAGATGTTCATTCAGTCACATTGCTACCGATCTTCCTTCCTTCTCCAGAATGCATGTAATTATTTCTGTACAGATGTCTGATTCTTAGTATTCTGAGTATTGCCGGGGTCAAGATGGATATACACCTAAAATGCCATATGTTTGTGGCTACCTCAAATTATTAAAACTTTGATGATGAAATGTATATAATACTAAAATTTGTGATTTTTTTCTGACTCAGTGGTGAGCCTGCCAGCCTTCCTTTTTCTTTTTCTAACCAATTACATAATTTGACCCTCTCTGGTTGTGCATGCATTGGATGAATAGAATGTGTCTTTCAACCTTGAAATATTGTAATTGTCTTATTTTCACATGCATGGTATGATCATCATTGAACTTTGACAGACATCATTAAACATTAAACAATGGACCAGAAAAGGAGCTCTTTTTGATTTGTATTTTGATCAAACACAATTACAAAGATCTATTTTCTTTTATTAAATTTAGGTTAATGTTACACTTCAAGTGTAAATGTAAATAAATGAGTATTTAACATTACAGTATTTTATGACTTTTTTATTCACTTTATAGTGTAGTCTCAATGTGTAACTGAACTATGAGCTCACTTATTTCTTATTTCCCTCTGTTCTTCTTTTTGCTCTTTCATTGAATCATCTCTCTGCCTCTGATTCTTTTCCTCTCTTACTCCCTTGTCCTAAGTTTAATGATTAGTTTAACTAGTCTAACTATCCTTGGATCACAGAGGGTGATGTGATAAAGAGAAGCCTCCTTCTGCATCATTCTGCTTTTGTGTGTGTTTTGTGTACTGCATATGCATGTATGTGGGCAGACAGCAGTAGTGTGAAGCATGCTGCTGGTAATGAAAGCATAGGAACCAGGGAAGAGGTGGCAAGGAGGTCAAGTAGACCACAGTGAAGCACACACACATATGGACACACAACAGCTAGATAATGTATGCGTATCTGCATAGTACAGTGAACACAGCATCTCTCTCAAATACACACACCCACCCAGCACACAGATACACACCTTTATTGCACCACCCTGCTGACTTAGAGGACAATGCAAATACAGTCAGGGATGAGTAATAACACTGCAGCTACACACATTCTCCTACACAAGTGTATGGGCAAACACACAACCGCATTTTCTTGCACACATTTCCCTGCTTCTAATTTCTGACAAAGCCACACCAGCAGACCTCAGGCTCATATTAAGCAACATATAAAAATAGAAGCACTGGCTATGCACAAAGCCCAGATGCTTGGATTCCAGAAGATGCTAATTAATTTATACGGCCAAGCAGTAATGCATAGGCTGCAGACCTTTTCTTGAAAAGCAGACCCCCAGAAGAATATGGCTTCTATGAAATAAAGACATTAGAAATATCAAATTCTGTCATGTTTAGCACAGACGGACTCAACTGCACAGCTCATAGGGGAATGATATTTATTTAGGAAGAATGAGGTAGGGAGTGGGAAGGCGGACACC
The DNA here is from genome assembly GCA_013375575.1 of Percina caprodes. Taxonomy (NCBI): domain Eukaryota; kingdom Metazoa; phylum Chordata; class Actinopteri; order Perciformes; family Percidae; genus Percina; species Percina caprodes. Next base: position 200,254 of record JABXJD010000152.1, on the reverse strand, counting down.
AGCAACAGGGAGGCGGAGGGCCGGAGGGTCGGAAAAAGCTCGGGACGTGAGGATATCTGGAACTTGGGAACTAAGGAGGAGACACGGGAGATGGATCTGGGAAGGACAGGGAGCATGAGCTGAGGAGGAGACACAGACGCAGTGGGAGAAGGACCGGGGTTTGAAGCCAGCTGACTGGAGGTAAGAGGAAACTACAGTAAGGAAAACAGAGAGGTAAGCACATCAAGATAACACTAGTAGTATAACTTTGATTGTTTCACTGACGAGGTTCACCAGTGTGACTGGAGCGACGATCAGGTGAAGAGTGGATGAAGAACCGGGGTAGCTATACTGTGGGTGATGGCGATGACAGGCAGGTGTGAGCAGCGGGAGGAGTTTATGACTGGCAGGTGTGGGCAGCGGGAGCCGTTGATTATTGATGGTAAGCAGGTGTGCGTAGTCAGCTGGCTTTGACAGGAGAGAGGGAGAAACCAAACAAACAGGGGACAGGGCAGGACCACAGAAAATGCAGAAAAAATAAAACAAAAACTCACGGCCAGCTGGACCCCAACCACAACAAAATTCAGCACTAAACAGAACTTGTCACTGAATAAGATTGACATAGTGTATGTTGATTTAAAGTTATAAAAAATAATTATTGAACGTTTTGATGATTATTCAACACCAAGCAATGCAGTCAAATTGCACAGAGATCAAATAAAAGATTAACAACTTTGCATGTAATACAAATTAAGTGACCTCACAAGTTTGCAACAATTACCGTAGAACAGTCACATTCATATTCTAATAGGCTCCCTCCCTCCAACTTACAAATTTATAAAAGAAAAAAACAAGCTGTAAAAATGAGAAAAGTATTAGGTGTACAAATCGTCATGGAGTGTACTCCAACTGTACACACACACACACACACACACACACACACACACACACACACACACACACACACACACACACACACACACACACACACACATATTTGGGCGATATCTTTGTTGTTATTCCTTGACTGTCAGACAAATCATCCTATTTCCAACAATATTATTCTTGTTTTATGTTAAAACTCACATCAAGCACAATAACCAAGCAATTACCACAAGCCCAATTCACTTAAAAAGATAGCAAAACTGTATTTTACAGGTAAAGAACGTTCAGACTATAATAGTTAGAGCATGTTGCCCATGGGATGAAGGGAAGCTGTATGAATTACTTCATAAACTCGCTAAACTCCGCACAGAGCCGCTGCAAAATAGTTGTGTGAGAGAAAACTCAGATTGGACAGATAGTCTACCTAGTTGTCTTAATTTACCCTGCACAGATCTGAGGAGCAGTCAACAATAGTCCTCATTAATCCACCAAATTTAAAATTCCAACACAAAGAAAGGGGAAGGAAACAGGAAATAAATGGATCTGGTAGAATAACCTGCGGCACCGGAGCAATACCGGAAGTGGAATGTAAAGGATAGTGATGGGTAGTGTCAACAACCATTCCTGTTTTCCGGGTTAGTTTTTTAAATTAAATGTTTATTGATTATATCAACATGTATACAGACAGGAACAAACTTAAATGACAGAGCAACACATCCCATTCACAGTATATATTTGTGGCATGTTTAACATTTTTTTGACAGCGAGAGGTGTCAGGAAATAAGAGGACAGAGAATGACCTGATCACAGTATATACAGTGGTGCTCAAAAGTTTACATACACATGCTTAAGTTGACTAAAAAGAGGAATAAAAAAATCATGTTTTGGAAATTTATTTTAATACCTAAATTAAAAAATGAGGTAAAATCCAACCTTTAAGGACACCAATTTTCTTTGTGAATGAATAACGTATTGTAAATAAATAAATGTTCTTATTTAAAATACAGGGGTCATAAGTATACATACCCCTATGTTAAATTCCCATAGAGGCAGGCAGATTTTTATTATTAAAGGCCAGTTATTTCCTGGATTCAGGATATTATGCATCCTGATAAAGTTCCCTTGGCCTTTAGAATTAAAATAGCCCCACATCATCACATACTCTTCACCATGCTTAGAGATAGGCATGGTTTTATTTCAGTTAGACTAATACCTGGTTTGATTTGCATTGAGAGATGATTTTATAGAAAGTATCCCATGCCTATCTCTAAGCATTTCCAAAACATGATTTTTTTATTCCTCTTTTTAGTCAACTTAAGCATGTGTATGTAAACTTTTGAGCACCACTGTGTATATATATATATATATATATATATATATATATATATATATATATATATATATATATATATATATATATATATACTGTGATCAGGTCATTCTCTCTCCTCTCTCCTCTTATATATATATATATATATATATATATATATATGTATATGTATATGTGTGTATGTAGTCATTTATACAGGTTTAGGGGCTTTTCTTGACTAGGGAGTAGGCTATTAGAAGTGTTTGTAGTTAACTATCAATTAATCATAGTTTGATTTGAGGATTTATAAATTTGCAATAACATTTCCATCCTGTGTACGTGTTTAACTTTGATCTTTGAATTTAGCATTGGATTGTTGTAATAACTTAAGGGATCTATTCTAAAACACAAAGTATCGCTATCTTATGTAGATATACATGAAATATTTAGACTAAAATTGAGTTGAAGTCGGGAACGCATGAATAATAGATAACTTTCCAGTGGCTCGAGAAGAATTCAAAACAATGTGCCTTGTTAAAGAACCCATGAAATGGAGATTGAGGCTGACTTTATGATGACTAGTGGACCTGATAAAAACGGAAATAGGCAGGGGTTTTGCAGTCTGATGAGCAGTGGAGCACTTCACATCAGAACTTCAAAGTACATTTACCAAACGGTTGAAGAAAATTATTAAGGTCTTCATAAATTTCAAACAGGTAAACATTTTGTGAAACTTTCAGTCTGTATCATCTCCTTGGAGAACCTTTGGGTAAGGAGCATTCTGAACACCACAACAAGTCATTTTTCACTTAATGGGTTCTTTACTAGTCAATGCTCATCACATTATAATAACATTAGAGCTGGCTGTTTTCTCTGCCCCAGATTCGGCTGTGTGGGAGTAAGGGACCTGGAGGGAATTGTCCAGGAGAAAATTTTTTAACTTTTAACTAAGTTTCTCATGCACATAATGATGCACCTGTCCATTAAAGCCAAATGAGAACATTATGTCATACATAACACTCAAGCACACAGAAAAAAAAAACACACATACTCACATGTGCTCATTTGTAAGGTATGCTCATTTACCAATCCCTTGTTCCTTCACCTCCCCTCAGCTCTCTCCTCATTGACTTAATTAGTTTGTGCATTCATCACACCTGGTAGAGTGAGGAAGATAGTGAGAGAGACACTTTGTAAATTATGAATAAATGTAGCTCAGCATGTGTGACTGTTTAGCATAGTTTATCATTCAAAGGCTTTTTATTCTTTTCCAGGGACTCAGATGTTTAATTATCTCTTCTCACCCAAATGGATTGTGGTTTGAACAAAAAAAAGTGAGCAAGTTATTTTAGATCTTATTTAAAATGTACATACTTTTATCATCATATCATGAGTGTGATTTATAGTTGTTAATTTGTTAATATAGTAACACCAAGTTAATCAGTGCTTAATTTGAAAAGTACTTGGAAAATTAGGCTTTAATTAGGAAATGAAAGTGTAATTACATAATGGCAAAGATGTTGTGACCAGCAAGCATAACAGGATGCAGTTTGTGTGCGGCCATATGTGCCTTGTTTTCAGCTTGATTGTACTATGAGTTAATGACAGCAACTGCTGAGTGGCCAACATTGTGGACATCTGCCCTTTCCTCTCTTTTTCTGTCTCTGTCATGTTCTCCCTCATTTCCACTTTTTAACTCTTGGCCTCTCCCTTTAACAACCTTCAAGTGTAATTTATCTCTGTGGGCAAGTTCAAAGTTGTTAGATGTCAGGGAAGTGTCAAACAAAGTACAATAATGTTCAGGCTATCATTGTGGGTGAAGGCTCTGAGAAAAAGATAAACGCTGGCAACTAGTTTTGGGCAAGTTACTTTTAAAAGTGAGTTACAGTTACTAGTTACTTCTAAAAAGTAACAAAATTAGATACTCAGTTACAAATTATAAAAGTAACTAGTTACTTCAGAAAGTAACTGTGCTACTTTGAAGTACATTTTTAAATGATCAAATGTGACAAAATACATGTGCATGTATGTAGTTTCCTGACTTTGAAATTGGCTTTGCCGTCCAAGTGGTATCTAAATGCCCAGCGCAGAGCACACAGTGCACAGGTGGGAGGAGAGGCACTAACAGGTGAGAGTTTTATACAATCAAGGCCGAGCCTTGTTGGTATTTTGGTTAAAGCTGGATCTAAGACGATGTGCTTAGAATACACACCTTTTGTGGCATTAACACCAAACTTTACACTTTTGCATAAATAATGGAATAGTGCTTATTAGTAATCAAACACTCTCCAGCCAGTAGATGTGTAAATCAGTATCAAAAATAACTTGATTGAATGTGATTTGAGAACAAACTTTGGTAAATCTGTGTACACTGATCGCATAAATTATTATGGGTGACAGTAGCTGATATCCGCAGTGCTTTATACTGTATAAAACCCTTAAAATTAAATTAAATCTCTGCAGCCATCTGAAGACATCAGGAGAGATATGTTGACAAATCTGCAGGCTCTTAGTTGATAGTAACACCACTGCCAGAGTGCAGTGGTTTTACGCACTACCATCCACCGTGTTTACCTTGATTTAATTACAAGCAAACAGGCCGACCTATTGTAGATATATTATAGTTACAATAACTGGTGTTGCATGAGACTGGTGTTGCATGAGATATATACACATATATACACATTTGATAGCCACATCAGTCTGTAATGGCTGTATGGAAGGACAACTGCACCAGCATTATTGGAAGATGTGACAGACAATCTGTGAAACTGACCTTCTTTGCTGTCTGGTGGAGCATAACGAGATGTTAATATGCAAACAAGTGATTAAGGGTGTGTCTACATCTATCGTGAACTCTGAGTAGAAATCATGCTTTTGTATGCATCTTGCACCAGGATGAAAGAATGCCACTGGAAACACAGAATGTTTTCCAGGTTGTATAGGAATATAATACCTAAATATGACCTCATTGTGCTTAGATAATATTCTGCTTTAAAATTAAAGTGCAATTGTCTGCTTTTTCACACTTTCTTTTCACACAAGCTGTACTTTAATACAGTGCTTAGTTCCACATTGTTGAGGTGCAGCTGCTGTTAGTGGCAACAGTCATCACAGAGATACAGGGATGCTAGACACACACACACACACACACACACACACACACACACACACACACACACACTAATACAGACACCTTTGTGCATTCAAGAACACATCCACATGATTAGATGACAAGGACATTTGCTCAGCAGGAATGCTATCACTGTCCTGCTGCCTGTCACATTATGGAGTGACTCACACATACACAGAGGTTGTGAAGGACATGGCGCTCATAATAGAGATCACTCCCAGTTTGCCATTTATATATTCATGAAAGAGGTACACATTTGACTAACAGCAAGGCTGCTCTCTTGGATCAGTTGGCTCACAGACGCTCAGTAGGGTGAATGATTTAAAGGGTGTCTTTGATTTTGTTGTGCCTAGCGATGGACGTAAATCCCCTAATTTCACTCCAAATGGCTGTTTTCAAATTAAATTTTTCTTAAAATTGTTCACAGAAATGCCTACTCTGCATCTTGTGGTACGACAGATTATAAAGAGGAATAGTAAGTCCTTCCATGACTTTTATAGCACAATGTAATGAGGGAGAGCATGCAAATGTTTGTGAATTACAAATAAGGTATACATTGCTGGATCTGAGGAAGAGTTAGAATGAAATGGGGCACGCACTTCAGCCACATTGAAACATAAAGTTAAAGCATCAGCACCAATGTTATGAAGGACTTATTACACTGGAACCTGTGAGCCCTGAGGTTTACTGTACAGAAACTGTGGAGTGAGCGATTCTGGACGTAAACATTTGTGGAATTATTTTCCCTTGGCTACCACAATCCAGGGAGCATAAAAATACATTTGCCTTGGAAAGAGGAATGCCCCAAGCTAAACAGGTCTCATAACTGAAGAGGAAAAGGCAACCTCTGCTGTGCCATGATGTTAAGAAAATAATGACGGCCAGGACAAGAAACCGAGTCAGGAAACTGATCATTTGACCTAGTACTGTTTTGATGTGTTTATTGGAACTTGATGGCTTTCTGGATTTCTGAGTGTCAAACATTGAAAAAGCTCTGCTTCGCTGAACCTCCATCAACAGTGCAACTTCACTTGGACATCAGACGTCAACCTCAAAAGGACAGTGTGGTTCCTGATGCAAATTTGACTTTGATGATACAAAACCTATACAGCCCTTATGGTCTTCCAACCCAGGTTTTTCAAGATAGCTAACAATCTCATCTTTGAATGATTCAAGCCTAATGACTTCTCTCAACTCAACAAAACTACTCCTCCGGGGTTTGTTAACATCTGTCAACCTAGTGTTAATAGTTGCGATACGTCAATGAAATGTGAAAGTAGCCACTGTGTCTCTTCCTGCTACCTCCAACTACTGTAGCGTTTCGATCTCAGGAATGGAGGAGCCAAATTCAGAGAAGAGCAGGCAGGCGGAAGAGGGTTCAAAAGGGTTTATTGAAACTAAAGACAGAAACAGAGTCCAAGCAAAAAGACAAAATCCAAGGAACAGGGAAAAAACAAACCAAAGCACTGGGGCTGGCAAAAACTCACAGGGAAAGAAACACGGAGAGGAAAACTCACAGGGAAGGCAATGGCGGAAGGAGCTGACAAAAGACAAGGGAGGCACAGACATTAAATGCACAAGGTAACAAGAGGCAGGTGACAAGAGGGCAGGGAAGCAAGTGGAAAACATTAGGTAATCACAAGAGCGGGAAGACACGGGAAGTAAAATTAAAAGCAGGATGAGACAAAAAACAGACTTCAAAATAAAACAGGAAACGGAACATGCAGACACTCAGGGGAACACAAGACAAGACCAACAACACCAAACCGGGGAGAAAAAAGACACAAACACAAGACCTGGGGCCTGTTGCACGAAAGTAGAATAAAGATATCCAGGATAAGTGAAAAAGCGCCGCTTGACTTAGTGTGATCTGCTCATCGCGGCTCATGCACGTTTGCCGAGCCACGATGAACAGGTGAAGCTATGTCAAGCCGGGTGTAGATAGCTGGGATAAGTGCAAAAATAAGTAAGTGACTTCAATACATCATCTATGAAACACACTCCCACAAGCCATCTGTGACACTTACTTTCTCCCAACATCCAAATCTTATCTTAAAACCTATATCTTCAAACTGGAATACTCAGTGTAATTTTTTAGTTCATTTTTCTTCTATTACTCTGTTGTTTATTGCTTGGTATTTACATACTGCTTGGTCTGTTTTATTGTTGTGCGTCTGTTTAAGCTTTTATTTTATGTGTATGTAAGGTGTCCTTGAGTGTTGCAAAAGGAGTATATTAATAAAATTAATCGTTATAACCTAAGTTATGTGGTCTGTGAAGTAGGCTAAACTAATTAAAATTTAATCTGTTCCATCACAAGCACTGTGAGACAAATGACTGAAAACATGTTAATAGACACCCTGTGTATACAGCTAATATAATTTGGGTCCTGATTGGCTGAACAAATAGCAAATGCATTATTCAGAGAGTTGATTCACAAAGAAGAGTGGGCAAGTTTATATTATAAAGTGTTGCTTATGTGAAATAGCACTTGGAATTACAAAGTTCAGAAAATAGAGTAGCATTGCTATTCATAGAAGGGCAGAAGGGCATCAGCCAAGAGCTCATGGAAATCCATTCTGAAGAGATAATTTTCTTAGAAGAAGAAAATAAGAAATTAGAAAGCACCTACCAATTTGCTGGCTCATGTTGGCTTTATGAACTCAACATCTATTCACACGGACACATAACACACAGTAGCAAGCATCAATACACAGACCTGAGCACAGGCTCACTCTCTGTCCAATTGTCTTTAAGATGACTCTGCCACTGAAATACAACCCTCACGCAAGTGCATTTATTCATACACACTGACCTGCAAATGCCCTTGCACTCCCACCAACACCCACACACAAAGCTATTATTACAAAGCCTCTAAGCCTAAGCGCACAAACATTATTTGGAGACATTATTTCACTATTCAAAACTGTCAATTACCATGTATCAAACTACCAAATATCAATTGGTAGTTTTTGCTGGTATCCAAAATCTCAAAACTAATAAAATCATCAGGAGTGGTAGACTGGGGTGGTGTTTAACCTCTTCAAAAAGAGGGACCAGAGGGTGTGTGCCAATTACAGGGGTATCACACTTCTCAGCCTCCTTGGTAAAGTCTACTCCAAGTTACTGGAGAGGAGGGTTCAGCCAATAGTCAAACCTCGGGTTGAAGAGGAACAATGTGGATTCCGTCCTGGTCACGGAACAACGGATCAGATCTTCACTCTCACAAGGATCCTGGAGGGAGCCTGGGAGTATGCCCAACCGGTCAACATGTGTTTTGTGGATCTGGAGAAGGCGTGTGACCGGGTCCCCTGGGAGACACTGTGGGGGTTCTGCGGGAGTATGGGGTCCCTTCTCAGGGCCATCCAATCTCTGTATGACCAAAGCGAGAGCTGTGTCCGGGTTCTCAGCAGTAAGTCAGACTCAATTCAGGTGAGGGTTGGCCTCCGCCAGGGCTGCGCTTTGTCACCAATCCTGTTTGTAGTATTTATAAACAGGATATTGAGGTGTAGTCGGGGCGGGAGGGGTTGCAGTTCGATGGGCTGGGGATCTCATCACTGCTTTTTGCGGATGACGTGGTCCTGATGGCATCATCGGCCTGTGACCTTCAGCACTCATTGGATCGGTTCGCAGCCGAGTTTGAAGCGGCTGGGATGGCCTCAGATTTAGAGGTACTGATCCTGTACCTCTAAACCTGAGGCCATGGTTCTCAACAGGAAACCAATGGAAACTGTTTCAGGTAGGGAGTGAGTCCTTACCCCAAGTGAAGGAGTTTAAATACCTTGGGGTCTTGTTCGCGAGTGAGGGGACAATGGAGCGGGAGATTGGTCGGAGAAACGGAACAGCCGGTGCGGTGTTAAATTCAATTTATTGCACCGTTGTGATGAAAAGAGAGCTGAGCCAGAAGGCAAAGCTCTCAATCTACCGGTCAGTGTTCGTTCCTACCCTCACCAGTAGTCATGAAGGCTGGGTCATGACGGACAGAATGAGATCCAGGGTACCAGCGGCCAAAATGGGCCTCAGAAAGGTGGCTGGTGTCTCCCTTAGAGATAGGGTGAGAAGCACAGTCATCCATCGGGAGTTCGGAGTAGAGCCGCTGCTCCTTCTCCTCGAAAGGAGCCAGTTGAGGTGGTTCAGGCATCTGGTAAGGATGCCTCCTGGGCGCCACCCTAGGGAGGTGTTCCAGGCACGTCCAGCTGGGAGGAGGCCCCGGGGAAGACCCAGGACTAGGTGGAGGGATTATATCTCCAACCTGAACTGGGAACGCTTCAGGATCCTCCAGTCGGAGCTGGTTGATGTAGCTCGGAAGATGGATGGATGGATAAAATTATATTTAAAATCTCTTAAGTTATTAATCACTTAAACAATATTTTAATTCTTATAAGCTTCCATGACAGATCAGGGAACACAGACGTTTGCTTTCTTAAAAAAGTGCATGGCAACAGTGGCACATTATGTTCAACATGGCTTGAACACAAATGAGACTTTCGACCAATTAATAGTTGAAAAAAGTACTGGTCAGGATACATCAACTCCAGATTTAGATAAGGAAAGAAAGAAAGTGAAGGGGGGCTGCAAAACCATGATAAGACATTTTAGAGAGAGTGAATAAATGAGAGAAGCAGGGAATCAATGGTGATATGGGAAAGAATGGGGGAGAGAGATAAAGAGTTGGGGATGAAGTAACTATTCATGGCATAAGTGAAATGGAGACAGCGCTGAAGCGATGACCAGCATCTACTATGAGTCTCGTTATTAGTTATGCTGTGTGTGTGTATGTGTGTGTGTCTCACCTAATATAAATGTGTTTATTGTGCCTGTTCATTTCAGATAAGTACGTGCGACAAGTGTAATATTACAATATTTCTCCATATGACATAACATAAATATGAACCAGAAGTGTTTGTCTGTGTGTGTGTTCTCTGATGAATGTTATCAGCTGCATTTGTTTTCCTCTCATCATCTCTCCTGCTAATCAACCTTGTATCATGCCTGATATACAGGTTTTACACACACATGCACATTTGCATGCGCAAATGCATGCAAAAATGCTCTTACGCACATCGAAATACTGCAGTCCTTCTGCTGATGATGCACACATGAAGATTCCTGCTCTTTTTTCCCTCCCTCATTCTTTCTCACAATCTTTGTTTTGGTCCGTCTTCTTCTATTCCTGCTAATTTTAATGCATTCTCACACACTGTAAAGTTCAAAAGTGCAGGCTATTCATAATACATTTTTATCACCTTGCTTATAAGAAATGCATGCATTTACAGATTTGAAGAAGACATTGAAGAAGAAACATCTGACACAGTGCAAAAGAGCCCACCAACACTCTTTTCAAATGGGCTTTTCATTACTTAAATGAATAACGCTTACATTTCAAAAATTACAAATTATGAAATAAGACCCATGACATTTAAGTGCCAATAACTATGTGTCCAATATTTTGTGGAAATTGTAATATAAATTTCAATGCAATCTGCATAAAATATGCCTTGAAAAAATTCTTCTTCCTATCACAGATAAAGTCAGTGAATTTGCTTTAAGTGTTCTTGGGTCCTTGGTTAATTCATTTCATATGCATTACATTTTCTCTGTCATATTCTTAAAATTTAACCAAATTGGAAAATCTCTTAAGCAGTCAGGGCTCTGAAATGATATTGGCTTTGCATTCCTTTATTTCATTTTTAAATGTACACTGGAATAACGGTGAAAAGGCTTTTCAACTGAGACCAAAAGATTATCAGCAAACTTTAATAAGCAGGGTTCAACATGAAGTTCATCCTCAAGCCTGAACTGAGAGTCATGTCAGTTATGCAGTTATTTAACATTGAAAATATTTATATTATATACAGTACATTGACTCACACTGCAATTAAGCCCTTCATGTGTGATAGGTAAGACAGGGAGATGTTAACATCGCTAACAGGATCCTGTCATTATAGGAGGCCACATAAAGGTCAAATCCCCTGGTGACAAGATTGTTCACAAGACTGTAGGTGCTGTGAGCCTGAGTACATTTTCTTGTATGGCTCCTGAAGTAGCTATCAAAGAGTTCCCACGGTGCATTCCTCTTTGTTGCATAAGAGTATATGTTATAGTATTACGGATGAGTACCTCTGTAAGGGCTGTGCTTTGTGTACACATTTATTCAACACTTCAGTGAGTAGGGCAGTTATGTGTTCCTGTGTGGAGCCTCATAAGGATTGTGTAATATGCAAATACAAAGTGTGGATTAACATGCATGTATGAAACTTTCTGAGGTCATTCTATGATATTCTTGCTTCAGTTAGTCAAAGCATGAATTAGTAATTCTACCACCACTGCCCTTTTGTGTTTGTTTGTGGATCTCTGAATCCATCCTGCATCATATTCCCAATCCTAAAGAGGATGCACATCTCTGCTTTGTGTCCTCTTTGTTTTTATCCATCTGTTAAGTGAAGGAAAATTTTCAAGGAAGTCACATTTCATTACAGCTCTGGAGGTTTTTTTTTCTCCTTTCTTTGGCATCTTCAATGCCAGCCTGTCTCTAAGAAGGGTGTTAAGGTAAGCTTATTCCTCAGGAGAGTCGGCACACAACCCTGCCAAGGTACGTTGTCTTCCCATCTCATCTTGCTGAAACACATTTTCAAGGTCCTCAACTCCGTAATGAGCTGACTGATCTGGTCCACCTTGCTTTTCATCACATTGCAGGTTTAGATTATTTGTTTTGCATATAAAATATATTAGCTGTAAGAATGACAATAATTGCAATCACTGTCTGGTATATCATTCTATTATAATTTAATAAGTAATTGTAATCTCACAACAGGTTATTACAATCCAGTAAGGGCTGATAACTATGAAGGTTTTAATTGCATCAAAGATGATGCTTTGTAACATAGATGAAATACATTTTAAACCTATGAAAGATTATTTTCAATAGGAGGCAATTACAATCTGAGACAACCACGGCAAATTAGTTGCATTAATGGAAGTACTACTATCGTCATAATGGTGTTTGTGATCATAATTAGATTATGATTATTCACCACTGGGGCGCCTTTTCTAATACGTTATCTAGAAAGAACATGTATATCCAAAAAGAATGGCTTGATGAATAAAAGTATTATTGTTTTTTGATATAATTTTTTTCAGGACAACTGATCAGCACTTTGATTTATTAATCATTTGTCCTTGGCTTTGCACACAAGTGTACATATGTTTGACAGTTATAACCATTATACTATGGTCACAGAATATACTAATGCCTGATTGACAAGAAATCACCAAACATAGTATGTTAAACTGCAGGGTAACCATAACAAAAGAACGTCATGCTACATTTCTAATTGGAAACAGATTACAAAGGGCCAAACTGAGTATGTCAAACTTTACAAACTTTAAATTATCCTTAGATTCAAAAGATGGCCTCCCCCTTGTTTGTTTCACACATCATATCCCCATTTAGCCTTGTTTTATGTGTTCTGTTACGTAATAGAACTCCAACAGGAAATGCATCATGACTTATTCCTTGTTCATTAGTTTAATGATTTTCTTTTTGACGTATGTGCCCCAATATCAGGTTGGGTGATTGGAACAATATATCAGGAAGCTAATAGACTGAAACCACTGGTGGTAGTTTTCTTTGTTGTCCAATTTGTCATTTGAAATTTCTGACATTGATTAGCATTGATTTAAATTGCTGGGGTTACATAACCAGGATTCATAGAGATAAAAACAAAAACATTATACTCAAAACATCTGATCATAAATGTAGACTATTAGCTGACAGCTTCTGGTAATGAAATTAAACTCTGTTGAGATCCTCTGATGCATAAGCTCTCCAATCTGTAGCATACACTGACAGAAGCTAATGTAAACACTTCCATCACACACACACACACACACACACACACACACACACACACACACACACACACACACACACACACACACACACACCTCTCAGTCTGTGTCTTCCTTTCTCTCAACCACACACACACAAAACAATCTCAGTGCTCATGCTCATTTTCACAATCATTGTAAAAGTTGAATGCATGGGGCCAATTCATCTATAATAACACAAAGCTCCGATGCCAACAATAACATGAGTGACAGTCTCTCAATTACCAAAACAACTCAATTTCTTCCCTTGTCATCCTCACACTCCCTATCTTGGTCTAAAGGTACAGTGTGATTGATGGAACATTATTTGATTTCATTTTTCCTAGAGGAATACATATGTTACATGCACATGCATGTGCAATTCTTGTTCATTTGCCACAATGGAAATCAATATATAAAAAAAGACCATGCAACATTAATATTCTGCTCTGCCAGCAGTCACATTACACCTCAGGTCATTTGTTAGTTTGATATTCCTGTATATCCTTATATTGCTAGTAGGTTCAAGTATGAATACTTATATGCCTTTACTTACGTAGGAGTTTGAATGCAGGATTTTTACATGTCATTAAATAAGTTAAGATTGTCAAATGTTGAAAATTAGTTTTACAGAGCAAACAGAACTCACTTTCTACCACATGTGCCAACCTCAGGTGTAGTAACATAACGCATGAACTGATTTGAATTTGTAGGTAAGATCCCCACACACTGAACTTGAAATCAAGACATTTCTGAATCAGCATACTACAGTGCAGTCCTTCCTGATCTTAGTTAGAGAAGTTTTGTTCCAAATGAGCCAAATATTTTAACCAAATTTTACCTTCATGTAATGTTTATCACAGTTATGGTGTGCCCCACCAAAATATAAGATAATGTTAATTTATGCTGAGTACTTGGGTCCCAATGTCTGATTTTATGTGATTTACATACTGTGGCCTTACACTTTACTTAGTGCAGGAATTGCCTCAATGAGTGTCACTCAATTGAATTAAAAAATGATTTTGACTTCCAAATTAAGTTAGATGCATACAAAAATGATAAGATGTCTAACACAGAGGTAAAATATGGTTGTCATCTCTGTAATCTAGATGGATTACAGCTCATGCAATGTTGAAATGACATTTACTGAACATCCAATTTACTGTAGGACATTTTTAATTTGCAACAAATGGTGTCAAGAACTGTGACAAATAGCGTTTTTCAAATGAACATTGTAGAGCAATTGCCTCTGGTTAATACTCAAAAAGATATAACTGTATGCATACAAAAGCACAGCTTTGCACTTGTGCAGCATACTTTAACAGTGAATTTGCCATATTAGTTTTTTTATAAACAACATTAAAAGGCTTTGCCATTATTCAAAGGTTAACATAAAATGCCAATCTGTTAAGTCCTGCAACATCAATCAAATATTGAGACATTGAATTCATTAGATTACTGTATAGAAAGTGAACCATTTCTAAGAAGATTGCCAGCATTTGCCTCTAAAGTGTTTGGGTCCATTTCCAGTGTGTACCATAGAAACAATAATAGAAACACAATAAGACCATTTTAAAAACAATCTTGTCATTGGCATTCTCTCCTTATTCTCCTCCGTACTGTTGCTCTGCCAACCATTAAAAGAGTTATTTAAATCAAAGACTAATTTAGCCAGGCCGCTAGCTGACTTACCAGCTCAAAATGCAAAAATAGATTGGCACTGGATTTACCAGTGGGCGCTCTAAGCATCTTTCACTCTCAGCATGTCCCACATGAACAGAACTCTCCAATTGTCCGTTATTCTCCCATGATGAGGAGATCGGCTTCAGGTGTGTAGCTTCCCACACCTGCTCCCAATACAATCAATTGGGAGTGGGTGGAGTCATTGTAGGACATGCCTCCAATTACCCTGCCCCTCAGCCCTTACACAATATACCTTCAAAATGTCTGTATTTTGACAACACAATGTGATTTTTAATTATTTGTTTTTTGTTTTTTCTAAATAACCATTGAATGCTCTTTTCATTTCACAAATTATAAAATATAAAAAAATTATACAATATGTCCTTGTTGACCAGAATTCATCAATCAATCATTCAATCTATTTTAAAATGAGTTAACTAAACTACAGCCTCTGGAAGGTCTTGTCATTCATTAATTTGCACAAAGTGTAAATAACTTTTTTTCTCTTTTCAGAAAAAAACACTTTAGTGGCACTCATTAATTCTTGAGGGAGTGGGTATAAAGAAGTCCTTATAAAATCAAATCTTCAGCAGTGAGTGTGGTAAAGACCCCACAGGAGGATAAAGAAAACAGCAGACACTTATTACTGATATGTGAAAAATATATATTGCAAAAAGTAAGACATACCATCAAGTAGGATTAATAAAAAATCCCAATGAGCGGAAGCTGTGATGGTGAAGGAAGGGGTGAAAGACTAATCACATCAGATGATGAAGAGCACATCCCTGACTTGTTTTCTGTGTAATCAGAACTGGGGTTCAAATGCTCTGCTTTCTAAATGTGGCGCTGCTTTTGTGGTATTCATGATGAATGGAAAATTAGTTAAGCAGTTAGTCTGTGTGTGGTTTTTACTCAGTGATTATACTCAATTTTGAGAGTTCAAATTAATGGAAAGAATAGCTGTTTAATACAAATGTGTGTCTATGTGTGCATGGTTAGTGTCTGCTGCTCAAGTCTACTGCAAGTTAATTATGTTGTGTTATGTTATGCAGTTTTCTATTTAGCTGCACACACACCAACAGCAAAGGATCTCACACACACACACACACACACACACACACACACACACACACACACACACAGGGGTTTGCTACACATTTGAATCAGAGAGAGCATTTACACCGCAAAGAGTACTGGATCAAAGTGGAAAATTAAGTTTGCATATTTGTGTGTGCATGTGTATATGTTCTCAAGTGAGTACATGTCAGTACTTAGTCTCCCTCCAAATTCTGCCAAGGGAAACTTTTCGTAGCAGCAGCTACTATGCTGAGAAGGCTGCCAAAGATTCATCAAAGTCCAGCGGACTCACTGGTTATGCAGAACTAAAGAAGGGGCAGCTGCGGAGATCAAACTGGAGGGAGAGCGTAATCCAAAGTCAGTGATTGATCTACCTGAATCAATGACAGATGAAATGAAATGTTTCATCTCCTTTGAAAGAAAAAAACAAGTAAAAAAGGGAATGAACTTGAGTCTGATTCTGTTCTGAACACCCACAAAGTCCATGGTGGCAATGGATTCAGGGCAGGACAAGTTGTTCTGTCTACCTGTTTGCATCATGCCACAGTGTCCTGGTGGCTATTATTGCTCCAGCATGTTGGTTTGTGTGTCAGTGTGTCTGTGTGTATATGTGTGTGACCGTGTGTTGCAAGTAGAAGGGTAGGGCTGGCAGAGAGCCATATGCCTGGCCATATGGGTCTGCATGGGTTCTGCTCTGTCTGCCTGAGGGAAAGTAAACATGTCTGAAACACACACTAACACACAAGTACACACCCTGCCAAGATTCTACTGTCGATGACACCATTTGATAAATCCTCTCTACCCCTAGAGGAACGGAAGAAACAGCCAGAGGCTAACAATGTATTGTCTTGCAATTATGAGTACGCCTTGCCACAGTATATAAACAATCACCGCCCTGTACGCAGTTGTGTACAAAAGCAGCTAAGTTCCACATTATAGTTTGCATTCAGAAATAGATTTAATAGTACATGAACAGCAAAAGCAGGGTTACAGCATATTAAATCAAACAACAATACATTGTGTTTAAAAATTCCAGATTAGGATTAATTATGACAGAATAAATTAAGGGCAAAATCAAATGTATTCTCAGTATGTGTGTTCATCCAGTAATTTTCATCAGCAAGTTAAAATGTGACTTAGCAAAACACAGCACCTTCTTTTCGTCAAACTATGAATTTTGAATAATTTACAGTATAAAACGTAATATAATATAGTAGATATAACTACAATAAGGTTTTTTATGTTGATTTTTTTAGCATCTTTTAATCAACAAAAAGTAATAAATAATTGCTCAGAAATATTTGACAACAAACATTTCCCATTTTCCCTCAGACACTGATGAGAACATTAAGACACCAAGTAGTAAAGTTGCTGAAACATGTTGAGAGTTGGGTGATATTTCTCTGTGTTCAACATTCAACATAATCACTTGATCCATTGTTAATGTAAAAATATTAATTAGTGCAGGTTTAATGTTCTTTGTTTCACTGTTATTTAGAGACCCAGTCTGTGTCAAATAAATGCCACACATCCACAACATACTCCCTTTAATGCACAAATAAACTTTGGATACACCATTCCACAAAAATTCTCCACTACCTGGTATTTTACCCATTTGCCTAGTAATGCTATGTTTCTGTTGAGTGAAGTGGAATATCTGCAAGAATCCCGGTTGCTTACCAAATGTCTGTCAGGGCACCACACACAGCAGATTCCTTCATGGCTGTTTTCTAACCAATGTTGTGCTAGTCTGCCAGCTGACATCTGTTGCTTGGCACTATTTGTGCCAGCTTCCGTTTGCCTCTTTCATTAGTGGGCTGTTTCCAGTCTTTGGCTTGTCATTGTCCTTTGGGGGGTGAATGAGTTTTATAAAAATCATGCAGCTCTTGTGAAAGTCCAACCTGCTTTACTAATTTGCAGTAACTTGATGCCACACATCCTTTCTATGACAATGATGGATATGTTTAAAGAGGGTGGATGCTGGCATGTGGGTCAATGGGTTGATGGTTGGCAACTTTTAAACACTGGGCCACCCTGCCCAGCCTTTAATGAAGCCTATTAGGTCATCATTATCTAAATGGCTATATCATTCTTACTCAATGGGCAATTTGTTCAAATGTAACATTTGAAATGGAGTGCAGGTGATTTCTCTCCAATTTCCTTTTGAAACGTTCTGTTACCATGGCCAGTAAATCCTCTAATTAAAGTTTACTTGAGAAAATGTCAACTCCCTCATCTACCTTTAACCAATTCTTACTCATGCTTTATTAGAGAAATATTTTTCTCCAGTCCTGGCTCAGGGAAAACAATTGGGATGATTCAAATGCTGCCAGGGCCCAAATATCTCAACATGAAATAAATAGAAACCAAAGAAATAACACCCCTATCCAATCAGAGCCTTCCATTCAAAATCATGTGATGGTGTAAAATTGGTTTAAAGAATGGCGTGCCACAATGTGGTGATTGATTGCAATGGGTAAGAAGCATGGTTTTCATGTTTGTGTGTGCATGAATGCATAGACATATATTCCCATTTGCAGGGTTTCATGGTAAATCCATCTTATTTATATTTATTTATTTCTCTTATTTTCATCTTTATTTGATTTACGACTTTAAACAAAGGCTCTCGGCTTTAGATTACAGACTTCTATCATAGCATTCAAAGCATTAGTATATGGGTGTGTGTGTATGAATGCATCTAGTGTGTCAGGCCTATAGTTGTTTCATCAAGGTTTCATCATTCATCAGTTTTAAAGAAAAAAAAAAGTGTGTTGTCCCCAGAAAGAATATATAATGGTAGGCCTTTTAAGAAATATGTTTAAATCATATGTGTCAGCGTGTGCATGTAGTCTTTTTCTGTACTGAACTACTATTGTATTAGAATAGCTGGGTGCGTTACTCATGTTGAGACCACTAAGAAAGGAGAATTAAAATGATCTTTTAAATAAAGACATCAGAGACACACATGCGGCCTGGGCTCCGTTCTAAAAGAGAGGAGGCCTGAAGAACTTCCTGAACAAAGAGACCTGGGCCTCCATGTCAACTTTGCAGCCTAGGGTTCACACCAAGAGGGTGGGTTCATAGCTGACAAGAACGCCACCCTGCGCGCAGTTCTGTGTAGACCCATGAAGCTGTGTTTATCTCCATTAAGAAGCAGCTGTTTAGTTCACCAGAGTTTGTGTAATGAACTTCCCCTTGTTCAGACAAAATTCTCATTCGCCTGCCCTAACTTCACGTTAGTCATGTTAGATCATTAACAATAATCAAGATCCTAAGTGTCTTTTCTGTGCTTTCCTTTCCTCTTTTACACTAACCTAATGTGGCGGCATGAGAGCGGACAGAACCAAACACCGACAACGCCACCCTGGGAATTTTGAATTAGTTTTATTCACTACTTGTAATGCTATCAGTATAATTTAAGGACACATGTCACAAAAAGGTTCACAAAAAAGGTACCAGAGATGAGGTTCATTTTTTTAAAAGAACAATTTATTTTAACAATAATCAATGAATTTAAAAAGAACATTAAATTTATAGCAAACAGTCATACCAAAAAAAGGGAGAAAATTATAATTGGTCAGAGGCTTACCAGTGGAGTGGGAGAAGGGAACGAGGACGGTAAGGGATCCCAGGGTAAGTCACCCGTGAACACGCAAACAAAAAAACAGTGAACACAGCAAATGAAAACAAGGAGACACACAGCACACAGGAAAGGGATACCACCACACGGACACCAACACCTTCGGCTCTCAGCAACTAAAAGGGGCAAGAAAATGGGAAACACACGTATAATTAGAGGGGTGAACCAACCACTCAACCAAAAGAAAACTCAATATGGGAGATAACCATAAAAAGAACCAATTCAGAAACTTAACACACAATATCAATTAAAAAAAAAACACTTATCGAATCATAAACAATACTAATTATACTTAGAACAAAGAAAAATTTTAAATCAGCTGCCGCTCTGATACGATATAAACGTGTTTAACAGTTATTCCGTTGTCTTCTGAATATGTTTTATTAACGTGCATTACTTGTCACTATTGTTGTCACAAGTTTGATTTAAATGCTACTATAGCAGTTGTTTAGATGGTTAGAAATGGTTGCACTGGCACCCAGATGTGGAGTGGCAATCGGAAGAGTCAGGACTTTTCCTGGTGGTCCGAGCTGGGGTCGCTTCAGTGTCCACTCTCTCTGTACAAATAGAGATGAGCAGCAAGGCTTCCGTGGTCTATGCAGCTTCAGGTTTATAGAGGAATGCGCTCCAGAGATCAAATGGGATAATGCAGCGATATTCCCAAATGACATTAATGGCAGACTGGTCAGAGACCAATACATTAATGATTTAATTTTCTTGTTGCTTGTCCTTTTCTAATAAAGGATAGTTTGTGTTACTCCTTAATATGTAGACCTAATGCTTTTTATTAGGAATTATAGCTTACTTTGGTTTCATAACCTTCTCAATTAGTCTCACATCACTGAACCAATAACTTGGCCTATATATGTATATAGTCTAGTGCACATTCATCACACAGGGAACACCACAATGCTACTTAATCTTTTTTATTTTGGTGCTGTCACTTGTCAGCTTGGAGCTTGGAAGAAGAAAAAAAACATGAACAATACATTGTTTTACATATATGCATACAGTGTGTATTGAAGTCACTTCTTTTTCCAGTTTTTGTCTCGTTCTGTAAACATTAATTGTAGAAAGATATTTAGAATTCGACATAGCTTATAGAGATCTGTGCATATGGTTGTAAAACATGTTCTTGCGTTGTGAATAAGAGTTTGAAATTAGACCTAGTCCTTAGGGTACATTTCCTGAGGAACATTAATTCCCTTTGCTCACTTTTAAAGAAAAGTGAGCAGAGGGTCCAATGAGAAGGACATGGCTCTAAACTCTGCCCCTTTGGGGTCGTTTTTGGTAACACAGGTTCTATGATGTAGATGAGAAATACAGTTAATCAACATTCTATTGTCTTAGCCTAGTCTAAGACAACAGGGGGTTGAAGACAGAAGGTTACTTAGTGTTGTGAAGTAAAAGGCTTCTTTCTACATGTTAAATGCCAGACTTGACCTGATCAATTCTTTAGAGTCAAAGGAACAGAGGGGAAGGTGAGAGACGATTGGGCTGGTCTTGACCTCTTTACAGAGACAAAGAATGAGAATTAGATTGCAAATTTTCCTAATCTGGCTGCAACATACTTAAACAGAAATACATTGTTTTCAAAACATTGTTTTTAACTTTTTAAAAGTCAACAATTGCTAGCTTGGAGCAAAGCTAGCAGTCATTTCAAAAACGTTTTAGCTAGCTATGATTTATTGCCTAACTCAAAACGCCCTTCAACTGATAGCCTTTGTTGTGTTTGATTGCTAACTTGTAGCAAGCAGTGAACAAACTTGTTTAAGTAGGTCAATTTTTACTGTATTGACATTACAGAAGTCTCTGGTTAACATCTTTATACTTTGTAAAGTAGTGCATGCACGACTCAAATCTGCATTCGACTTACATTGGGGAGTGGCACCCGCCAATGCGGTCTCCTGACAGCCATTTTGTAGTCTTTGGGCTAAACTACATCTCGTTACCTCCTCCTTCCTCCTCCCTTGCACACGCTCTCTCTCTCTCTCTCTCTCTCTCTCTCTCTCTCTCTCTCTCTATCACACACACACACACACACACACACACACACACACACACACACACACACACACACACACACACAAAATAAGTTCTATTTTACGTTAAATAGCTGTTGTTTGTGATTATTTGTACATTTGTTGTAATAAGGGCTGGTTAAACAGGTCTGTGCTCGAAGTTTACCCTTCTTATGTTCCTTTCAAACAAGATACATTTATCAAATTAATTAAGATCTTATTTTTAAAGGTAACGCCACCTATGAGACTGTTTCACAGTTCGATATTGGTCCCTGATTCCAGGGTGGTGCCCCATTTTGATTGTTTGTCAATTTGGTAAAGTTATTAATATCCTACACACATTTATAACTGTATTAATAATGATAAAACATCTTTGATAATTTGCCAATAATTTAATCCGTACCCATACCAATTCCCAACACTCACTTTAACACACACCTCTCCAAACCTTTTCTCTCCCCCAGGCAGAAACATTCTATCATCTCATCATTTCTCTTCACGTGTCACCAAACAAAACTCTGCCCCAGTTTTTATGCCTGCTGCATTCCACTATTGAAGTCCACACTTCCACTGTCCATTCTCCTTTAGGGTATTTTTTTATATCAAACCCTCATTCACATCTGCATTGACAACAATATCATTATTCTCATTTTTCTCTCTGGCTACGGTAGATACATTTAGTTGGGGGTGTTTCAGAACAACTTTGATTAGAGATTTAGTGCTGCCCAGTCTGCCATACCAGGGCAAAATGTGTGTTATCTTTCGCTATACTGTGCCTCATATTCTTCTTACACTATGGAAGCAGAGCTTCTCTGGAGACAGACTTCATCACAGGCATTGGATTTAGCCTCAATGGGTGGAGAGAAAAAATGTAATTAATCTGAAGTGTCCAATGCTAGTGACATCTATTTTTTAATGGATTCACCATCTTGGAATGTCTACAGGCTAGCTAGCACACCTAGTTTATAACTCTGTATGACAGATGTGAAACAGTTCAGCTATTCTAACTAGCTTTTCTGACTTCAATAAAGACAATTCAGCTTTCAGAATAGCTCAACACAAATGTCTGTATAACAAAATCCCCCAGTTTACATCCTTGTCACTCACATTCCCAGTATTAATATGGATAAACACAGCAGCAAATAATATAACATTGCCATATTATCACCAACAATGTGTACTAATTTGAAGTCTGTTTTGATTTTCACCAGCTCCTGAAGAAAATGTTTGTCTCTTAAGTGGTTAAGGATATATTAAGGTCACCAGCAAGTTAGTGCTGTGCAGGATGTGTACACAATATAAGATCTATTTTGCTGAAAACAGTGCCTGCTGTGGCTGGAAGCAATGGTATTGAGAATGGTAAAAATGAACCAAGCATAGGATTCAGGAGTTTGTCACTGGGTTGGTCACTACAAGCAAACCCTTACACATTACATATATTCATTTGAGTCATGTTTATATAACATCATGTAGCCTATTGTTGCAGCTTTATTATTACATGTAAAAAATCCACACATAGCATCAACATTTACAGCTACTTTATCTTAAAATGATACAGAGACCATAGACAGTGTCAGGTGAGCCCTGTTCTTCAGATGCCATATCCCATTTCAACATGCTGCTGATTGAATTCAACATTTAATCAAACTTAAACATAAAAACACAACCACTGGCTTCAGTGCCTTTCAGAAAATGTTGCATTATACCGTTTGCTTTCCGGTCTTACAGTATGAGTGATAAGGTGAAGGTTGGCTGTGCGTGTTTGTGACCATCTCAAAATAGTCTAGAAATGCAGGCATACCTATGAGGGACCATTTGAGACATTATTCCCAATTACCTAACACACATACAAGTGATCATGATCAAGATGGCGGCGCGAGTACATCGCAAGGCTTACAGTCTCTCCAGATTCTGCAATTTTGCGGCATTTTTCTTGCTCATTTCGGGTCTGTTCGTGCAGAACAGTTGTGCCTTTACATTGTACACCCGACGTGAGTTTTTGGATATTGGTTAGGGAGTTTCCGACAGTTTTATGGACAACCTTCGACTCCAAACAAAGGCGGGGGAAGCGCGGAGGACTAAGAGCTAAGCTAAACTTTAGACCATGTTTACACAAACATGGCTGAAGCTTACGTTGCGACACCCCTCCCCCACCCGGTACAGTCAGATCACCTTTCTGTGTTCTTCACCCCCAAATATGCACCTCTCATCAATCGCGTGAAGCCATCAGTGAAGACCATCAAGGTGTGGCCTGCAGGAGCAGATTTATCACTTCAGGAAAGGTTTCTACACACAGACTGGAGTATGTTTGCTTCTCAAGCCACAAGTGGCGCTCACATGGACATTGACTGCTACACCTCCTCTGTACTGGATTATAATAATACCACCATTGACAATGTTACAACCCAGAAGTAGATCACCACATACCCAACTCAGAAGCCATGGATGAACAGGAAAGTGCGACTCCTATTGAAGACACGCAATACTGCCTTCAAATCAGGAGATGCACAAGCCTACAGCACATCCAGAGCAAATCTGAAAAGGGGCATCAAAGAGTCCAAGCAATGTTACAAGCTTAAGATAGAGGGACACTTTTCCAACGCTGACCCTCAACGCATGTGGCAGGGCATTCAGGCCATCAGTGACTATAAACCCACTCACTCCACCCCGCAGCCACTGATCTCAACTTCCTGAACGAGCTGAATGACTTTTATGCTTGCTTTGAAAGAGACAACAGAGAAACTGCCACCTAGCTCAAATCCTCAGCCGACCACCCGCCAATCACACTCTGCTCCATAGATGTCTGCAAGGCACTGAGCAGGATCAGCACGCACAAAGCTGCTGGACCAGATAACATCCCTGGACGCATACTCAGGGCATAGGTGGAGCAGCTTGCTGGGGTTTTTACAGACATTTTCAACCTGTCTCTTGCCCAAGCAGCTGTACCAACATGCTTTAAATGCACTTCCATTGTGCTAGTGCCAAAACACTCCAGCCCGAAGTGCCTTAACGACTACCGCCCTGTAGAACTCACACCCATCGTAATGAAGTGCTTTGAGCGGCTGGTCCTGGCACACCTAAAAGATTCGCTACCATCCACATTGGACTCACACCAGTTTGCCTACTGTAGCAATAGGAGCATAGAGGATGCAGTTTCCATGGCACTGCAATCTGTGCTCACACATCTGGACAATAAGACCACCTATGCACAAATGCTGTTTGTTGACTTCAGCTCAGCATTCAACACTGTCATCCCGGCTAAGTTAATAGCCAAACTTGGAGACCTGGGCATCAACACCTCCATGTGCAACTGGATTTTGGACTTTTTGACCAACAGACCCCAGAATGTTCAATCAGGCTCCAACTGCTCCACGTCCATCACACTCAACACTGGTGTACCACAGGGCTGTGTGCTAAGCCCGTTTCTCTACTCCCTCTTCACCTCCGACTGCAAGCCTGTGTACAAATCTAATTCCATCATCAAGTTTTGCGGACAAGTTTGATTGGTCTCATCAGCAACAACGATGAGACTGCCTATAGGGAGGAGATCAAGCACCTGGCCACATGGTGCACTGAAAATAACCAGCTCCTCAACACCACCAAAACGAAGGAGCTCATCGTGGACTTTAGAAATCAATGGAATGGCTGTTGAGCGTGTTTCCAGTTTCAAGTTTCTGGGGATCCACATCTTGGTGGACATGACCTGGTCAACCAACACCTCCTGCCTGGTCAAGAAGGCCCACCAACGCCTTTTCTTCCTGAGGACAATGACGAAGAATCAGCTTTCCTTGCCTATCCTGGTGAACTTCTACCGCTGTGCAATAGAAAGCATCCTGACCAACTGTGCAACAGTGTGGTATGGGAGCTGTTCTGTGGTGGAGCACAAGGCACTGCAGCGGGTGGTGAAAACCGCCCAGCGCATCACTGGGACTCCACTACCCGCCATTGAGCACATCCAGAGGAAACGCTGTCTGCATCGAGCTCGCAGCATCCTTAAGGACTCCTCTCACCCAGCCCACAGACTGTTTTCTCTCCTGCCCTCCGGCAGGCGGTTCAGGTGCCTCCGGACCAGGACCAGCAGACTAAAGAACAGTTTTTTCCCCAGAGCTGTCTCTCTATACTGATAGACTCTCCTCTCCCTCCTCACACCTGCCTCCATTTTGTTATCTGCAATACTATAATGTTCACTTGCACTGCTGACTGTTACTATAGTAACAACTGTTTATATCTGCATTTGCACTACTTACCTTGACTGATATTTCAATTTGCACTGCTGACTGTTTATTTACAGTACCAATTGTTTACATATACATCTGCAATATCGTACTTTAACTGTAATATGCAATTATTCTCCACTGCATTTTAATTTGGATAGTTTCTGCCCAAACTTTATTTGGACTACCTTTAAATCCATTGTTATACTGCTCATTTTAGCCTAACTTATATATATATATATATATATATATATATATATATATATATATATATATATATCTGTAAAAATTCTGTTTATAGTAATAGCCATCTGTATATATATTCATAGTACATATTCACCAGTAAACTCTGTAAACCATCAGTATATTATTATGATCATTGTACATTTCTGTAAAAATTCTATTTATAATAGTATCCACCTGTATATTATATTCAGTACATATCCACCTGTAAATTTTGTTCACAATACTTGTTATCTATATATTATATTCATAGGATAATCTAGCCATAAAATTCTGTTTATAATAGTATTAATTTCTATATTTATTCAGTACATATCCATCCTGCACTATGGAACAATTGTACATCCTGCACTTACTGCTATTGCACTTCTGGTTAAACCTAAACTGCATTTCGTTGCCTTGTACCTGTACCTGTGTAATGACAATAAAGTTGAATCTAATCTAATCTAAAAAAATTTCTTACACACTGTAATGAAATGTAATTGTTCATTAGTGTATATGAAAGCATTGTGTGTGAGTTAATTGTGAATAATGTCCCAGATGGCCCTTCATACAGCTAAGTGATTCAGTAATGCTACCATGTTTTAAACAGCTGATGTTACTGTATTGTGTTAGTCAGTTAACATTTAATATTGTATCCTTTAATACCTATCCAATTCTATACCAGAAGATATGTGTGGTGTAGTCCAACCTTACTCCACAGCTCTGTGGAGATACGTCTGGCAATGCGAGACATATAACAAATATGCATCTTTTTCATGACAAAAATTAAAAACTACCTGTTTATGCTCTATATTAAACATACTGCTGCTAGGTAAGAAAAAATTTGGTAAACACAAAGATGGTAAATACTGACTTTTGATGACGTTGTGAAGTGGCATGGGATTATGGAAGTTGTAGTTTTTGTTGTGAAACACCATACCCATTCAAGGTTATTCACGTTACGTTAAGTAACCCTAACCCGACACTGAAGTTAAGTGCTGGCTGGGTTTGGATTGCTGTAATTATAGGGGCTGGCTGCTAGCTGGCTGGGCTAGCTTGTCTTCTCTCATCCTGAATGAAGTCTCTTAGTGCTGGGGGAGTTTGGAAGACAGACAGACTGGGGTGTGCTAGCTGGCTGTGTGTGTGTTTTCTGCCATCCCCTTAATGTTGTGTGGACTAGTCCTCCACGGCGCTGTGGACAAAGGTCTGGCAATGTGAGACTAATAGAGAACAAACTTGACATCAAAACCACATCATTAGTGCACCTGGAGCACAGTACCCAGTCAACATCAGAGGAAAAGCAGTGGCACAAGCTGAGGCTTTGAAAAGTCCGGCACCACACAACACTTCAACCTCAGTTTCAACCATCATATTAGGGCTCAGATATCCATTTATACATCTATAGTTTATTTTAGTGTCTCATAATGCTTTAAATGCTGGCTTTTCATCTGGAAAAAAAGAAAATTGCACAGATATCTCAAAGAAATGGAAGACTTTTGTAAAGAAGAATGGGCGAAAATACCTCAAACAAGAATTAAAGACTCTTGGCTGGCAACAAGAAGCATTTACAAGCTGTGATACTTGCCAAAGGGGTTAGTACAAGGTATTAACTCTGCAGGGTGCCCAAACTTTTGCAGACGCCATTTTTTTCTGTTATTTTGAAATTGTAAATGATGAAAATAAAATCTAACTTTTTGTGACATGTTATACGAATGTCTAATCTGTCATTTGATGCCTTTTGGAAATGTTTCCATCTTTTCTTGGCTTCTTTATGCACATTAATACAAATGGGGTGCCCAAACATTTGAGCCCCACTAATCTGTACACATTTTTCAGGGCTGTGGAATCAACTATAAAACTTTTTTTTTTTGAATAGTCAGAATGGCCCACTTAAGACACTAGCATTGTGGTTTTAAACTGTTTCCATCTATTGCTCTGCAACAGAAGCTAAACATATTTTCTTTGTTGTAAATTGGACATTTCCTCCTTGTCTTACTCCTTGCATAGAAAAGAGCAAAATCATACATGCGACTGATTGACTGGAACACTCAGACAGAGGCAGGGATGAAAACAGAGATAACACAGTCAGAGAGCTTTTACAGCTCATTACAGACTGGAGTCCTGTAGCTTCTTATGTAACTCCCTGTCGATGTTTCTGTTGCTCTGTTGATGTGTATTTTGGTTGTGAAACCAAAAGTGAAATATCTGGTTCCAGAAGTACGGAGAACTACAAATTAATCATACAGCCAGATAAGCTTGCTATTTTTTACCAAATGCATTTCTATTTAATCCATAACTTTTTTTCTACCGAGATGTTTTTCCCTTTAATTTACCTGTTTTCCCTATGAAACTCAATTAAAAGGAAAGTGAAAAAAGTAACTTTTTCTTAGCTCATTGCTGTGACTGCACCTCGCAAAGAGTGACTTAAAATCAATGAAAGCCTGTTAAGTCTCTCCCCATGAAGCTTTGGAGAAAAAAGGCTGTTCTTTTCCATTGGTGTCTACATTCTCTCTGACATACATCTCTCTCATTTTGCTGGGTAAAAGCATGGTGTTTTTCTTTTTCTTGATGAATTAAAAGGTCATGTAGTCCTCAGGAGGGAAACAGCATTGGGTACTACATATGACACCCTTTGTGACACCCACTTAAAAATAGGATAGGATTGCTAGCATGCTCAGCTGGGGTTGGGCTTTCACTTCTTTGACACTTTTAATTATAGAATTAAGGTTGTCAACTTTCATGAGTGTTCCACTCTCCCTTTTACCGATCTTATATTTTCCTCACCTGCCTCTACAACCTCATTAATCTGAGAAACGTCTTGCTGATAAACTAATGGGAGAAAAACAAACTAACAAACTAATAACAAAATTCTTAAAGCTAATTCTCCATCCCTTTGCTTTAGCCAAAGATGTTGATACCATTTAATAAGCCATTTTAAAGAACAAACACCTCATTAAGCATGCCTTTAGAAGACATCCATTAGGATTGGCTGAATAAACTCCACTGATGAATGAGAGTTTTATAAACATTCAGTTATGCTTGGTTTAGGTCATTTAGCTTAAAAGGCCATTAGTCGAGCATGCCTGAGTGCACTGGCCAGGCCTCAATGCAATGGACCAGTAAGCATTACATTTTGGTTTTTACTCCTTGCAAAAAGCCAATATGGATGTTCACATAGTTCACAAATACAGTAGGAATAATGACATTTGGATCAAACTAATAATTAAAAGTGTTATTTTTCAATCTATAATGTATTGGTCTGTTTGGGGATTTCAGTGTTGTTTTCATGATCAGGCCAACTATTTTGATTGGAGATTTATACAATCACGGTGGTTAGATTAAAAATAATTGTTGTTTAAAAGAAAGGTGTCTCAAATAATAAAAAAACAGTTTATATGTACCTTTTTTGTATGTAAGACTATTAGATCTGACAGAGGAATCTGCTTGTTATACAGGCTAAAATCTGGGCTGTCTTTGGGCAGCTCACTAAAGTTTGCACACAAGCTAGGGACATGTGTTTTAAATATACGGTGTATATCAAGTATTTTAAAGAGGACTAGGCCACTAAATGCTACTGTACTGATGTTCAAGTTGTTGATTATAAATATTTTTCTGCCAAAAAGAGAGTTCATAACCTGAAGCATCACCATCTTCTTCGTGTGTTCTCAGGACTTCTTGATGAGAACACGTGTTTACCTTGTGCAGTTTTCAGTTCAGGATTAATTTCAGATAAAGGTGCTGGAACTACGGCTGCAATTAAATCATTGCTTGATTTTACTTTGCCTTGTGGGTCACAATTGATTGTGTAAGCTCATACTTGTATTTAATTATTTGAGTGTACTTCAGGGCAAGTTTATTGCATGATAACTGTGAAAACTATGAAAATTATGGCTGTTTTTTACATAAACTTAGAATTTTTTATTGACAATGAAACAAATGTTTACTTATATGTAAAAGAGATTGTTAACAGTGATAAACCCACAGAGAATTGTCAACTTACCCCAGTGTTCCCTCATACGTTGGTAAAGACCAAAACAGCGCTAAAGAATTGTCAAATTAAAAGCTAGACTTGGAGGACCTTTGACTTTGATGTGTGATCCACTTTACTGTAAACTCAAATAAGAATAACTCGTTATTAGTATGGAAATCACATACCCACACAACAGCACTATTATACATAAAAAACATCATGAGTGATCTCAGACAAAAAGATATTGAGCTGAGATGACTCCATTCATCTGGCCTGAGGCAATTACAGCTCAATAAAAGAGTTCATATTTGTGTATGTGTGTGTGTGTGTGTGTGTGTGTGTCATACACATGCCCCTAGTGTATGTGCAAATGTGTGCTGCTACATCCAGCCATTGCCACTTCCACTCACTAGTCAACAGGAAACTGAACGGAACACATATCTGCCACGTGTGTGTGTGTGTGTGTGTGTGTGTGTGTGTTACTCTCACAATGTCATGCGTGATTATGGACACACACACACACACACACACACACACACACACACACACACACACACAGTAAAGGGATGGACCAAGTGAATGGATTAGAGGATGCAAGTGCAATATATCAATGCAAATGCCAATGTCCATCTCCTAATGTCCCCATGAAGACAAGGCAGTGGGTTGGAACCATCCATACACAGTTTATAAATCAGCGCTTAACGAACCCTAACGAGCCTTAACGATGCTATAAGCCCTTGATTAGAGGTTGATTATCAGGACCGCGGGCCAAAGCAAATGGCTGTTTACCACTGGCCTATGGCTGTTGTGTGTGTGTGTGTGTGTGTGTGTGTGTCTTTACTTGCTTGTGTGTGAGCCTTCAGGGTTGAGGTGCAGACTTTGGGTGAAAATGTGTTTCCAATCCAGCAGGCTTTGAGCAGGGAACAAAAGGGGAATTGCAGTCACCCATGAAGCAAAACAGACACCTTCTTTCTCTCTGTATCACCACCTTGCTACTATTGGCTAAAAACAGTGATCCATTGCCTTGTCTGAGATTAGGGTGGTAAATGTTCATGTCACTCTCAGCCAAGTAAAAAAATGAATGAATTGGTCAGTCATTAAAATATATTTTTAATCATATTTTTTAATATAATTCATTATTACTAAAATGCATCTTTTGGCTGATAATTCCACTACTAGCTACACTGGATTAAAAATGAATTACTATAGATGGGGATCCAATTTGTATGGTTTGATATTCTCAATGTGGTAATCAATTGGTGTTGAAATCTAATAAAAAGGAAAAAGCTGTCAGAATGGCATGCAGTACTTTGGCTTAAATGTCTAGATACAACTGAATTAAACATTTCAGTGTATCATTCAAGTTGATCACTTATATACATGGTATAGTGACTGTCAAGGCTCTCAGTTCTGTGAGGCTGTACTTTAGTCACAGTTGTGCTTTGAGCTACAGTGGCTTGCATAAGTTTACACACCCATGCTAGTTGATTTAAAAAGAGGACTAAAAAAACATCTTTTGGAAATTGATCTTAATGCCTCAATTAAAAAAAAAAAATCAGAAAATCCAACCATTTTTCATTAAGATAGCATGACAGTTAGCAAGATAGCAAACACTTTTATCTCTTTATGTAAGGGAGCAATGCGTGAACATTTCCAGATGCTGAGTAATTCATAGGTGGACAGCTTAACCCTCATGTTGTCCTTGGGTCAAATTGACCAGTTTTCCTATCAATGTATCAATGTCCTTTTAAATTACCCAAAATAACATGATGGATTCCACACAACGCTTTTTGGCAAGTACAAATCTCTACTTTCATTAATTTATTTCTTATTCAATTTTATAGCATTTGAAAAAAAAAACATGAAGTGGACATATTCCAGTCTGTGATTATCCATCAACATACATTCCTTTAATTTTAGTCTAAATAATTCCTCAAACTCAAACATAATTTCTTCATAAGTTTTTTGACCATAAATTCCAAAAATAACTGTAAAACTAAAGTTATAAGTTATTGTTACGTAGTGTTATTAAACTTCATAAAAAGTGACGAACGTTGAAAAAAAAGCATCAAAAGTGTTGAAAAATGGGACAAAAACGTAAGAAAAAGTTAAAAACATTGACAAAAGCATCAACAAAAGTGTTTATTTTTTGGAAGACAAGGGTTAAAGAGATCACATAGAGGATACATAAGTGTATGAGCTGATAATTATGAGAGGCTAGCCTAATACATATGATTTCATATAGAAAATAAATACAAAAATAGAAAATGCATATTTTTATTTTTAACGAAAAGAGAATGATTAAGCTTCAAGAGGAGAAACAAAATCTGCCTCCAAAACACAGGGGAGACCTACAAAATACAGTCAAGACAAGTCACAACTTTTTACATCACTATCTGATGATCAGCCAAAATTCCAAAGAAAACGTTTCAGATGCAACCGAATTATGTCAGTAACCATGATTAATTCATAATAAATAAATAAACTGGCTGCAGAAACAATGTAACAGAACAAGAGAAGATGGAAGCAACAACAAAAGAGAAAAGGTTACTGAACTAGCTACCTATCCAGGAGAGCTCATGGAGGAGTCCTTGGGTGCCATGAAGGCATCCACAGCCGCTTTGTGGTTGTTGAATAGTTTTTTTTTTTCACCATCAACTACAACACTCAGAGTGCAATGATAACAAAGAGAACATTCGAGACCCAAATCCCGGAGCCTCCGTTTAACCGTGACGAAGGCTTTAGTTTCCTTGTCAGGTCAGTATAGTCGGGGTAAATGAAGATGCGGCTGCCGATAAAAGTCAGTTATTTTTTCCACGAACCAGGCCAAGTATCTTTAATTTATGCTGAAAGTGGAGCAACTTAACCAGCAAAGGCTTTTGTTTGCTTAGAAGTTCTAAAAAGGTTTGGAAACTGCTGTGCTAGTTTTATGTAAGGAGATAAACATGCAGTGGTCTGCTAGGAAGGTGGAAGCACAAAGAAGGACATAAAGTATCCATAAACTGGTTAAAGGGCTAGCTATGTCTGCCCTCCTGGTTCTATGGGAGGTTTGTGAGAGGAGGATGTTAGCCAAGCTGATGTCAATCATCAAGGACAACACCTCTCACTCTCTGCATGAAAGTGTGGGGGCCGTAAGCCGCTCCTTCAGTAACAGACTACGACACCCACAGTGTAAGGAGCGCTATATACAGGACTGAGACACTTCCTGTGCTCAGAGCCCTGAAGAAGCACGCACGTCTGTGCTCAGCATTAAATCCTGAAACCACCAAATGTTTCTTCTGTTTGATTGTAATTAGCTCAATAAATTCATGACACAACCTTGTTTTCTCCACTTAAATTTATTGCGTCCATGGATTTTCTTTAATTATCAACAGCTCTTGAAAAACCTGAGTTAAATCATTGACTCATTGTGGTATTTTTGATTGGAGGCGAATGGAAATGTGCAGTATGTTATTGAACAGAAAGAAAATGTACATTTTTTATGTGCAGAATTGACCAACATTAATGAGGACAATTGATAATATATTGTACAAATGCAGAAGTCATTTCATGTGTCTGTGTGTGTGTGTGTGTGTGTGTGTGTGTGTGTGTGTGTGAGAAAGGCAAATGGGATTTCTTTTTTTTTATTATATTGAAAGGCACATAACTGCATTATTTCCCTCCTAAAGTGACTTTACTGCTAGTGAAACAACATTTGTGCCTCCAGCAGTAACACTGTATAAAGCTGTACTTTTACTGCACTGGGGATATTTTACCTGTAGCATCTGGCGAAGACACTTGAGAACCACAAGAGTGTTGATCAGGTGAGACCCTGCCAAAAAAAAAACAGAACATGTAAAGTGTGTACACAAAAGAGCTACATGAAGTACACTAGATTCAAATCAAACCCTTGTCCTGCTACCGGGACTGTGTGACAGAAAGCGGTCTGCAGGGAAAGTCAAACGCATTTCTAATAATCCTATGGATTAAGAAGAATTGACAGTAAATACTTTTGTAGTGTGTATGTGCTGTATGTGCTTTTGTGTGCATATAACAAAGAGAGGATAAGAGTGATGAAGAGAAAGGCAGGGAGAGATATAGGTATATACAGAACCACACTTTAACTTACCACATCAACAGTAGCGTAATCAACCATGTCACCAAAGAGCGCTTGGCTTGAATTTGTTTACAACAAAGACGGCTGCCGCTGGAGTATTGAGATGTGCAGATTATGCCATTGCGTCTGTTATAGACAGCGCATTCATTTTAAAAGAGGAACAGAGAACTGCAATCAAGGCATTTGTCGATTGGAAAAATGTTTATCCTTCCTATGGGATTTGGTAAAAGTTAAAACATACCTTACATACTCTGTTGCTCTGAGTGGTTGTAGGTCTATCCAATGAAGTGCAGAGACATTTTCTTTCCTGGTTTGGTTGAAACATGCCTCATAATCACAACCCAGTGGACGACGACGTCAGGCTAGGATAATGATGTTGATTCGCTTGTCCAGACCACCGATCAGTTGTCCACTGGAATATATGAATATATTTATGAAAAAAGCATACACTTGTGGTCCCCAGAAGATGGATCCCGTTGGGTCACTCCACTCAAAATATTTCATAATCTTGTATTAGATTATAAAAATTGTAGGTTATAAAAAAACTAAAATTTGCAAATGATGGTCTGAAAAATATCTTTTTTTTAAAGTGTTATTGGCATTACTAGTAAGACTCTACAAATAAATAATAAATCCTCATCCAGTTTAGCATCATCTTATTGTTCTTAGCTATAAAGAACATAACTCATGTTGAGTTGCTTTGAGATGCCCTTCAGAGCATCATTGCTTTATAAAGCTTTGCAAATGTACATTTCAGTAAAGAAGTTTCTTCATTCTCTTCTGACCCTTAGGGCCACAATGCTGAGTACTAACCACTATACGCTCACGGCTGACCACCACATCTAAACATAACTAACCTAATGAGTGTTTAATAAGGATGACACACCCTTATCAAGAACGCAGAGGGAGTGACTGCAGGTGGAGAAGTGGTAGTGACTGGTAGAAAGGAGAAAATAGACAGATTAATGGCCCACAAAAGGACCAACACAAAACACTGTCAGCATGAGGAACCCAAACACCTGTGACTGAATGTGTCTGACATCATTTGACAGCCCAACCGGGGAAATCATGAGAGTCACAACACAAATGAATGATCAGCTATTCCACAGAGATTGGAGACTAATTCATGTGTGTGTGCACCCACACGCACAAGCACTATGCAAAGCCCTGGCATGGCATGCGTGTGGTAGCATGGCGGTGTGGTAATTGGTAATGATGCTTCAGTATTGTGACTAGTAATACTAATGCTGCCGCACCACCCATTCACACACAATGGAGAAGAAACTTTCGCTTACAGAGCTAGCAGCAATGTGTCTGTGGTAACGTAATGTTTGCCTAGCAGTTATTGCAAGATCAATGCAGTGTTTGTGTATGTGTGAACGTGACTGCCTGCTGATGTGTGAGGCTGTGTGTTTGGAGGACTGTCTGAACAATCAATGCCTCCTAGTTTCAGAAACCAAGAGTGGAAAAGTTGCAAACAGAAAGAAAAACAAGATGTATAAAAGTTATTACGCTTCACTGGCCTGTCCCTCCTCCGCCATTCCTCTCTCCTTTTATCTTTAGTTTTTAGCCGTTAGATTATTCTCTCCATCTCCTCCCCCACCATCTTTTCACTTCCGAAAATAAATGAGGTAAAACAAGCACATTTAGTGGTTATTGTCTTTCTCACTCTCCAGTTCTAGCAATTCAATGAGCTAGTAGCAATATACTCACACACACACACACACACACACACACACACACACACACACACACACACACACACACACACACACACACACACACACACACACACAGAAACATGAGACCACAGAGGTACTCTGTCACACTTCAGTATGTACATTTTCACATGTGCACAGCCCTTCATGCACATCCACATGCACACACTCACACACAATGTGCAACTTGGATGGCAC
Organism: Percina caprodes; assembly: GCA_013375575.1. NCBI lineage: Eukaryota > Metazoa > Chordata > Actinopteri > Perciformes > Percidae > Percina > Percina caprodes. Next base: position 164,237 of record JABXJD010000152.1, on the reverse strand, counting down.
CATAAAGACATTGATAAAACCATTTCTATAATAAGCTGTGTTTGTCAAAATGTCATCCCTTGGCCCCACAGCCATTATCACTGCTTCAACATTTATAGTGGCTCTTTAAATAAACGGCCCAGGCCTTCATGGCCTACAGTGATACCCATCTCAACGCTCACATACACACAGTTCTCTCTGTCTACTACATCTTCGGCTGTTATGCTGTAGACTGGATGCTAATATCATTTTAGCTGTGAGTGAGGCTTCTGTGTTTTCTTTTTGTGTTTTTCTTTTCGTTTTCGACAAGTAGCCGTGATTGACTGTCCCTTAATTTCTGCAAACAAACATGAAAAACCAAAAAGAAAGGAAATGGTTGGACTGTAACAAGATTGAAGGTTTAAATTTTAATTTTTCATGTCATTTAAATGAAGTTATATAGTCATTGCTAATGGCAAAACATGTGTCCACTCAAAGCTGCACTCAATATTGCTGAAATTGATAATGCATTTCAGCATTTGTTTCATGGCTTTAAGGTGTTAAACTGCCGGTTAAACTCCAATTACAACTCACCACAGCATCAGATAGAACTAAATAGATAGGTTTTCTGTGTTCTTTCGTATCGCCAATTACAATAAGGTTTGTACTCTCATCCAACTCTTCTCCACCAAATTTATTCATATGCATGAGAGAATAAATGGGACATAAAAACTCATTTGCATGCTAAAGAGATAAGACTGATGGCCTGTTAATGGTCTTTAAGTGAACAAACGTTTAAGCTTATTTTACAGTTGCACTGTTGCACATTTTAAGTATTGTTTTATTAAAGATACGGATGAGATAAGTTGATGAAGCCTTTTTTACATAGTAAAGTTATTTGAGTTATTGCCTGAACTTCATCAATCATAACCCAAACACTGTTTCAATTCAAAGTCATTCAAGCAAGAAATTAACCATTTCTATTTCAAATATGTGGTCAATATGTCCAAATAATGCCTATTTGGAAATTTGTAAGGACATGCCAGGCAGGTGAGACTAGTTCATCTAGGCAGTTAGCAGCCCGGCTCCCCAGATGACTAGCAGGTCAATGACCGCCATAATCCCAAAGGGAACAGTCATCACTGCAAGCCCTTTGGTCATTTCTTGCTGGCTCTGATGTCTCCATAGTGTTTGTTATGTGATGTAATTCCTTTATGGAAGATACATTTTGATCTCAGAGATATTTGTTGCTGCCACATTAGTTTGTCTAAAGGTTAAGTTAAGTACGCAAATCCGAACCTGGCATGCTCTGTATTGACAAAGGATTAGATTAAATACCAAAATGCACAGACATTTAAACTTTATTTATATAGTACCAAACACCTCACAAAACAGATTTTAAAACACTGAAAGCAACTTGTGATAGCTTTATGTGCATGCACCTTTTCAGAAACAGCCTAATGTTTTAAGTAAAGTTGAATTAATACTTATATACAGTATATGATTATGTAGATTAGTGATAACATTATCCCTTAAGGTTTTAGTTTGGGAAATATGAAGCGTGTAGGCTCAGATGTTAGGCTTAACATCACAGCCTGTTAATTGAGAGCTGTCAAGAAATAAAGAGATTTTTCAGGACAGTAATTTCTTGCAACATCCCTCAACACCCACACGCTTCCTGTATCATCACATACACATGCTTACAAGCACACTCACGCCAACATTTATTGTCTTTAGCCCCCTAAGCTGTTTATTTAATGCCAATTTACACATATTGGCTTTTTAAAGGTATGTTTATACATTACTGTATGTTCAGAGAGAAAATGAATGCCTTCCTGTTTTTTTATGCAGGGATGGAGGTGTTTGAGGAGAGCAGTAACAACAGGACCTCGGAGGGAAACATTCATCTTGTTTGAAGTCATTGTTCTTTATTTCTCATGCAGGCCAAACCAATACAGCAGGAAACAGTACTGGATGATGCTCCGGCTTTCTCAAAAATGATCTGCTGCAATATTCCAAGTTGTATTATAATACAATCTGTCACGTGCAACCAAGCATTGCATTTGTGTTACGAGCACAGTTTATTGTGGGTCCAGTATGTATATATATATATATATATATATATATATATATGTATCACACCTTCAATCATATGTGTGCACATGCAGTACGTATTGTATGTGTATACCTGTGTGCTTGTACTGTATGTATCGTATGTGTGTGGTCTGTGCCTGCACTAGTGTGTTATTACGGGCTCTACTTTACAACTTTTTGAGGGCATTATTGGTACCTCCTAGTCAAAATGAGATATTTTCAGAGGCTTGCCCCGAGGTCAAACCTGACGAGATCCTCAGAATATTAACAAAGAGAGAGGCCATAGGGCTGGACGAGAGGCAAGGAAGACCAAATGGAAGAAAAGGTGATTGTCTGAAAAAAGAATGGAAAGTGGGAAAGTTAGAGGAAAAAAACACTGACACTTAAAAAAAATTGGATGTCTATTATTACAATAGCTCAGAGGTGGTGGGAGAGCAGGGTTGGCTATGGCATTCAATTAAGCTGAAGGAAATTTAAACTATACATATCTTTAATGAGAAAAATCAATTCTGTAAATGTGATCTCTAAATCACATTTTCACTAAATCAACCATCCATCTTCATCCGCTTATCTGGGGTTGGGTCACGAGGACAGCAGCTCCAGCAGGGGACTTCAAACTTCCCTTCTGAGGCGTTTCCAGGCCAGGTTGGAGATATAATCTCTCCACCAAGTCCTGGGTCTCCTATCAGGCCTCCTCCCAGCTGGACGTGCCTGGAACACCTCCCTAGGGGGCATCCTTACCAGATACCAGAACCACCTGACCGTCCTCACGGATAACTCATTATCTATCTCTTAGGGAGACGCCTGCCACTCTCCTGAAAAAATCCACTTGTACCTACCCGGGATCTAGTTATTCCTGTCATGACCATCATGTTGTGACCATAGGTAAATTTAAAGGTAGGTAAAATAGGTAAAACAAAAATTTGCCGGTAGATCGAGAGCTTTGCATTCCAGCTCAGCTCGCTTTTCGTCACAACGGAGCTGTAAAGTGAATGCAATACCGACCATGCTGCTTTGATTTTTCAGTCAATCTCCCGCACTAAATCAATGTGAATCCAAAACCATAAGAAACCAAAATATTTTCACCTTGATTGCATCGTAACAGTGAAATATAGAGAAGGGGGGCTAGAAGAGACAAGCACTCAAATGGAGTGTCTAACAGACAGAAGGTGAATACAGGTATATTTAGGCAGATAGTATGAGAAAAATTACATTGTAAACATGTTATTGTACAAACTCAAAATACAAGTATGAACTTTAAAACTAGCATAACATGGGATGTGAGATGGGCTCAGTGAAAGAAAGACAGTATAATGATTATCTCATCCCTTAAATGATTTATTTGATCTTGGTCACTTCAAGTAAGCAGAAATATTAGAAATATGCTTGCAAACATTTTCCCTCTGGTTTCCTCTCCTTCTTTGAGAGGCGAAGTTATTCTTTAATGGCAGAGTAGCTTCACATGAGTGGCAGGTGTAACTTCCATTGTACTTTGTTTAAGGTAGTAGATGGTTTCACAACCATCTACTACTGTGTGTGTCAAAACTCAGTCCCAAATTAACAGTTTTATCCAGGTGAATACCTGCTGAACCTGATTATACTTGAAAATCCCATTACTCATTCATATGCCTGGCCATGTTTTTTGCTTCAGGCTTCTAAAGAACAATTAAAATAAATATACTGCAGCTTTAGATATTCAATGTGAGGCCAAGGATGCACTCAAGATGAAATACATACATTTGGGGAAATGTTTATGAGACACAAACAATTAGGCAGTTTCTAAAAAATCAGGTTTGCCATGCAGTAAATATTAACTACTTTACATTTTTAGATACTGTATAGTGATAGCCATGTTGAAAATGTGATTGTGGGGTCCATTGTTCTAAGTACTGTAGTCTACTTGCACTACACTACTTGTGTGGGCTTAAATAGTGAATGTTAGCAAAGACAAATATTGTTGCACTTAGTTGTTACACATAACTTGATTGGATCGACATCTTTCCATTCATTAGCTGCATCTACATATTACCAGACTTGACGAATGCTCACATGAGTTTTAAATGTAATTTGTAAAGATAGATAGATAGATAGATAGATAGATAGATAGATAGATAGATAGATAGATAGATAGATAGATAGATAGATAGATAGATAGATAGATAGATAGATAGGTGTCTCTTTGTTTTTCAATAACAATAGGCAGGTTTTTATCAATCCATTTAAAACAGGGCTGTTTGCTGTCAGAGGGTAATAATGATATTGTCCACCAATGTGTAAAGTTAGTTATAAGGTGTTGAGAATACACAAGAAATTAAAATTAAATATAGCCTCAAAACATTATCTAATTTCCTCAACTCAGAATGACTTGAAAGGAAACAGAAAACAGATCTACCATGTCTGCATTAACTATGGGTTTTGTGAGGACAGCCAGTTTGTAGGATACGTTTAGCAATGCAACAAGCCCTTCTCAGCCATCCTTATCCAGGAATATGGCTGCCACCAGGTGTTAAGCAGGGGCCATTTTGTCCCCCTCCTTTTCCCTTTCAAGGCCCCTTCACCCTTTTCTTTCTCACTTCCCTCTCATCTGACATTCACCTCCTTGCTCGATTTTCCATTACCATTCTGTTCACTGAGCTGATATTTGAACTAATGAGAATGATATAAAGTCAGAAGATGAAGCAGAATTCCCTCTGTAATGAGTCTGCTTGTATAGAGGCCTGTGTGTCTGTTAAATGTGTGCACTGTGTGGGTCTGTACCAAGCGGTAGCCTAACTTCTATGCCTGAAAAGTGAAGTGCCTTAAACCTGAATTATATCTAATTTCCTGCAGAGAGTGACTCCGAAAAGAATTTTCTTTCTATAAAAGTCTATAAAAGTCCCTATTTCATAGCATGATGTTCATTTTGTATATTATGGTCTTATTTAAAAAATAAAAAAATAAAAATCTTGTTCAGCATTATGCCAATCAAGCTACCTAGCTAGTACTTGCATTAAATGGTAACTCTGAAGAAACAGCATGCCAATTTTCAACCAGCTCTATGTACTGCCGTATGCTGACGAATCGGAGCATTTGCTTCACAGCTCTGTAAGACGACGACAGGAGAGCTAAGCCAGAAGACAAAGCTCTTGATCTACTGGTCCATTTTTGTTCCAATGACCGAAATAACTAGATCCCGAGTACAAGCGGCCGGAATGGATTTGCAGGAGGGTGGCTGGATTCTCCCTGTGAGAAGCTCAGAGTAGAGCCGCTGCTCCTTTGCCTTGAAAGGAGCCAGCTGAGGTGGTTCGGGCATCTGGTAAGGATGCAACATGTGCGTCTCCCTAGGGAGGTGTTCCAGGCACATCCAGCTGGGAGGAGGCCTTTCAGGGGACCCAGGAGTAGGTGGAGAGATTAGATCTCCACACTGGCCTGAGAACGCCTCAGGGTTTGTGTGTGTTTTCAATGAATGTTTGTCATTCTGTTTGTGTGTGTGTGTGTGTGTGTGTGTGTGTTTGTGTGTGTGTGTGTGTGTGTGTGTCAAGCAGCAGAAACAGATCATGTAGATAATTTTATACTCATCAGCATAAAAAACAAATGACAAAGGTGATATGCAAATTGAAAATGTGCAAATGAGGCCTCATGTTTTTACAGTCCACGTTTCTCACCCAAGACTTCCTGTAAGTGCGGTGAGTATGTGTGTGTCATTGTGTGGGGGCGAGGCCTCAACCAGATTTGACTTCTTTTGCATAGTATCTATTTTTGCTTGGCATCTCGCTGTGGGTGCGTGACAACTGTCCCTGCCTGTCTCTGCAACTGCCGCTGTCTTGGTTACCATGGCCTCGGGGGGTTGTTAAGGAAGCATCTCCAGGGTAACCAAAGGAAGGAGCTCAGAAGTAGGGAGGGCAGGGTCTCAGAAAGTTCAGAGATGTTTTCTAACAGTGGGGTAGACGTGGAGAAGAGCATGGGAAGACCCTAGAGAGGCAGAAGGGATTGTTTTTTGTTCTTTATAAATTGTTGCAGAAGAGTAAGAGAAGTTTATGTACTATAACATGTTAAAAACGTAATCTCGGTCATTGTTAAAAAATGCAAAATCTGCACTGCAAGCAGAGTTCGTTATTCCTGCTCTGCGCCATGAACAAACAGCAATATGTTCTGTGAATCAATTTAGCACATTTAAAACGTGGTCATGCTTGTTTGTGGTACTTTAAGGGTATACATCCACGTTTGTTAATTGTTTCTCTTCTTAGATGTTCTGGTAAGCTTGCCAGAACAATGCTCTTTGGCCCCTAAATGGTTTCCATGAATTTACTGTAAGAGAAAATACCCTAAGATATATTTCCTTTTAAACAAGCGGAGTCTCTCAAACATTTAATTTTGTATTGTACTGCCATGAACTGAAAACAGTGGAAAGTAATATAAAGATTTCATTGTGAAAAATGGCTTGCAGTTATGTAACTGCAGTTATGTAAATACAGTGTGTACATGAAGGGAACATGGAAACATGGCTATTTTCTTTACGGAACATATCATCTTAAACTATTTGATTATTATGTGAAATCCTAATTATAAATGAAATTACACATTTAGGCATATAGGCCATCATGATTGTTTTGATGTTCAAGAGACATAGCTAGATAGATAGATAGATAGATAGATAGATAGATAGATAGATAGATAGATAGATAGATAGATAGATAGATAGATAGATAGATAGATAGATAGATAGATAATTATAGATTATAGATTTTTGTGCAGATTTTTGGGTGAAACTAAATGTGTTCTTTTGTGACAACTTTGTCAAATTAAAGATAGTAGATATATACTGTAAATAAGTACATACAATCATCACCCTTGAAAATCAGCTAAACTGCAGTTATTGCATAGTTTGGGGTGACTGAACTAGAGACTGTGTGTGTGTGTGTGTGTGTGTGTGTGTGTGTGTGTGTGTGTGTGTGTCTATATATATATATTTAAGTGTCATTATATGTTTTCCACCTTGTTAGAAAATCTGGCAAGTGTGGGAGTAGGAGATGGGGGCTGGTGACAAGCGATACAGTGTTGATATAATTAAAAACTAATTTTGAGGGTTATTTCTTTTTCACCTGATATCATCTAAATCGCAGGTTGTTGCTGAGGGGAGATGGGAAAATATATATAGAGAGAAAGAGCGAGGGAAAGAGAGAGATGACAACAGAGACTCCATCTCTGGGAGACTCCATGTAATAATTAAAACTCCCTTTGAAGGTTTCCCTTTGAAGGGCTCATTTCTCAACACCCAGTTACTGCGCAACTAAAAAAGCACTTCTCTTTAAAGTCGTTAAGTTGAGGATGATCTCAGACCCCTCCAGTCATCTATGAAACGTGTGTTTTGACAGTTTGTTTGTGACAGAAAATTAGCTTGTTGCTCCCTCGCAGGACGGCCGCTGACTTATCTAATTCCTCCCTTTAAAGTCCTGGAGCGAGGCGTTTGTGTTCGGGGTGGGGGAGGTGGCTTCAGCGCTTTCAGCCCTCTGGGAAATGAAGGGTGGGGTCTGTTTGGATTCTTCCCAAACACCTTAATCAATGTATTAATTAACCACAACCGTTAATTAGGAACTGATGGTGATTTGATGAGTGGGGATTGTTGTCTTCTTCTTCTGGGAAAGGGGAAGTGAAGAGAGAGATTGAGAGATAGTGATAATATAGCCGGAAATGGCAAAGTGATTGAGTTAGGAACACGACAAGTACACTTAACAGGAAATGAGTCAAGGCTTTCAAGAGCCTACAGTTTGAAACCCAACTCTCCTGCACCAGCTGTGTAGTGCTGTGACTGTGTATGTTTGTGTGAGAGACTTGGATTTCTGAGCGATGCTACAGCCTGACAGGTCAGTTAGGCCCTCACAGTAACAGCATGTAATTACAGTCTGTATGTTACAGAGAGACTGTGTGTGTATGTGTGTGTGTGTCTGTTTGTAGGTGTGTTTATTTGTATGTTAGTGCGTTACAAAGTTCCATTAGAAACTTTAATACCAGAGAAAAAATCTTGACTAGCCCTCTGCAAGTCTGAGACCGCAAAGAAAAATAAAAAAAAACAAAAAAGAGAAAGAAAAAAAAAACATGTAGAGAAATTCTAAACACAACGCAATTAAAAGCTGCAAAAGTTATATTTAGCAAACATGAGAAGAAAATGCAAATGGTGTTTTGGTTGGGCAGCTTGTGTAACTACCTTGTTTATCCTCTAACTTTCTCCCTACATCTCCCACATACACATCACTTAAAGAATGTACAGACACTTACACTTAGTACCATACTCTTTTACTGTAAGTGGTAGCCATGCTCGACTAATCGTTATAAAATCGCAATCTTGATTCAACCTGTTCACGATTTAATTTTTAAATATAGTTTTTTTTTATGACTTTGATTAATGACTCATTTAATTTTACCAGCTGACTGCATCACAAACGCTAATACTTTCTTCTGTGATTTTTAAACATAGAATGTATAAAATACACTCACCTACAGGATTATTAGTAACACCATAATAATACTGTGTTTGACCCCCTTTCGCCTTCAGAACTGCCTTAATTCTTATATTAATAGGATAGCATCTTGCAGTTGATGGAGATTTGTGGGATGCACATCCAGGGCACGAAGCTCCCGTTCCACCACATCCCAAAGATGCTCTATTGGGTTGAGATCTGGTGACTGTGGGGACCATTTTAGTACCGTGAACTCATCGTCATGTTCAAGAAACCAATTTGAAATGATTCAAGCTTTGTGACATGGTGCATTATCCTGCGGGAAGTAACCATCAGAGGATGGGTACATGGTGGCCATAAAGGGATGGACATGGTCAGAAACAATGCTCAGGTAGGACGTGGCATTTAAACAATGCCCAATTGGCACTAAGGGGCCTAAAGTGGGCCAAGAAAACATCCCCCACACCATTACACCACCACCACCAGCCTGCCCAGTGGTAACAAGGCATGATGGATCCATGTTCTCATTCTGTTCACGCCAAATTCTGACTCTACCATCTGAATGTCTCAACAGAAATCGAGACTCATCAGACCAGGCAACATTTTTCCAGTCTTCAACTGTCTAATTTTGGTGAGCTGTTGCAAATTGTAGCTTCTTTTTCCAATTTGTAGTGGAGATGAGTGGTACTCTGTGGGGTCTTCTGCTGTTGTAGCCCATCTGCTTCAAGGTTGTGCGTGTTGTTGCTTCACAAATGCTTTGCTGCATACCTCTGTTGTAACGAGTGGTTATTTCAGTCAAAGTTGCTTTTCTATCAGCTTGAATCAGTCGGCCCATTCTCCTCTGACCTCTAGCATCAACAAGGCATTTTCGCCCACAGGACTGACCCTAGAAATGGTTGTGCATGAAAATCCCAGTAACTGAGCAGATTGTGAAATACAAATAATTTAATTATTTCCAATATCCTCTAGCCAGTCAGGCTTTTCCATTAAGGTGGCATACTCAGGAATGTCATTTGCTACAACTGCACATTAGACAATCAATGCTGACCCTTCTTTAACAGACTTTCTGAAAGTGTAGCTTATTAAAAGTCAAACATGCTCCTTAAACTAGCAGCTTTCTTCTTGCTTGTTTTGACCCTGACCCTGTTTGCTGTTATTTTTTCATATTTTGTGCAATGTTTGACCATTGATATTGTGGTCCTTTATTAAAAAATACAATTTCAGTCCACCTGCTTTTTCTTTACTTATTTAAAACCTAAGCACAGATAACATAAAAATGGCTGACATGTGTCAGTAAAGTAATTATTATAAATAAATGTTCACATCTTAATAAGATTATGCTTTGACACATAAACTCAGCCCCAGCTACATCAATGTTCAGCTCCATTTTTTTTCCTTACTGTTTGTGATTGTTTTTTTCATCAAAAAATAGATCTAAACTAAAACCTCTCTTGAAAATGAGTTCCCCTGCAAAGAAAAGAGGTAATAACATGTGTGGTACTTCTGAATCTTGCACTCAAGCATTTTATTTTGTTTTGTTTTATCTGCTTAAAAGACTCTGCATGCTCTCTCGCTCTCTCTCTCTCTCTCTCTGGTAATGCTGCTGTGTTTAGGTATTATTTTTCAGGGCACAGCCAGGCTTATCCACACACAGGATCTAGTAGGAATGGTAATGTTGGCATCAGCAGTGGGCGTAGGGTTTCAGGTTGAATCACAGAAATACTTTGCTGAATAATCCTCCCTGCAGTTTTCTAAAAAAAATCCTTTTCCCATCAGTGTCATGATTATGGCAGTAAGTTCTAAAGTGTGTTTGTAGGCACAACAGGATGTTTCAGAGATTTAATTAAATGAAAATAAATGAGAGTCTCCAGACCTATCTCCACAGCGCTGGACCAAAAAACCTATTCTATTCTATTCTTGGATAGGGGTAAAAAAAAAGGGCATTGTTTACATTTCTTTAAATCAATCACAGTCTTCCTGGGCAGCACTACACTCTTCTATATTAGGCCACTGTCGACCACATCCACATATGTTGAGAAAATAACTACTGAAGAGAGGCATCGTCAGAGAGAAAAAAGATAGAGAAGTACACTCCATTTTAACAAGTTAGGAAATGAGAGATGAGACATTAACATGTAACAGAGATGTAACCATGTTGTCCTATTCTCTTCTATCTAATCCAACTTTTAACTCTAAAATCAGACACACACACACACAACCAAGTTGACTACACATGCATGTACTCACAGACACATGCAAGCACTTTGATCCATGTACACACGTACAAGCACAAATGTGCACACTGGAATCCAGACACTGATGCAACAAAACAGCAACAACTGAAGCAGCAGTCCGATGATAATTACTGTTGCTGTGGTGTAATTGCCTGGAGAAAAGGTTTGTGGACTGCAGATGAGAGGAGATGGTCCACCGTGAGGTGGCATCATGCCCTGAACAGACAAGACAGCAAAAGAGTTTCTTCAAGGTTTGTCGTGGCAGAGCAGGATGCCGACAGAGTTCAGATAAGACAGAAACATCAGACACCGGAGTCGAATCAGACCAGACAGCAGGTTGCAGCACCACTGCTGAGAAGCAATGCACCAGTAACTGTGATTTATTCAAGATTAAATGTAATGTATCAACATAGAGAAGCTGAATGGGAATTGAAAAGTTCAATAAAACGGCAAAAGGGTTTAAAAGTTCCTCAACGACTGTTTTTTCTCCCCAAGGTAACACAAGGCTTGGCCCAATGATTAGAGCAATCTCATTGCACAGCAGTTCTTAAATGGCAGAGCTCTGAGTACAAAGGTCGCAAAATGCCCAATGTGCATAGGGAAGAAAGGGGTGGATGGTTGGGTCAAACAAACACAGGACATTCACCCAGGAGACCGCCGTTCGCGTCCTGTGTGAAACCAAGTTTTCTTATTTATTTTTTATTTTTTAACTTACGTACGTAAGTGAACTTGTACGTTATGTCAGATGCGTAACTTTGTCACGAACTACATTACATATGTAAATTAAGTTACGGAAGCAAATTAGATATTTATTTTAACCCAAACCACAATCTTTACCGAAGTATCACATTTTCTCCATCAGAAGAGCACCCAAGGGGGCCCTGCATTCTCCATTTTAGGGGGAGACATCACTGCATGCCATCATGTTTTCTCCACTGGAAGGGCACCCTAGAGGCCTAGGGCTTGCATCCCATTTTCTCAAACGAAGAAAGAGGCTCCCGGAGAAGTTGAAGCTTATGAATTGCTATCTGTAAAATATGTCCACCATGACTCCTACAAATGTCAGCCCTGCTGTCACCATCCAAATGGCAGTTGCATTTATTTGATGTTTTTTTTCTTCAAATGGAAGCATGACATTAGCCGGTACAAAGGAAAAATATAACATCACACAGTACTAATGTATTTCTGAAAGGTTCCTTTTCTTGTGGGAGTGTTCTTCTGAAAGCCTATTTATTTTGATTATATTGATAGTTGATTAAATTTAACTGGGGGACAGGTAATGCCTTTGAATTGTACAACAGATTTTTATTAAATTTATAAATGTGTTCTAGTCATGGTAGAGGCCTAACCTTGCCTATGTACTGAAGGAACACTGAATAGGCTCCTACTACATCACACGGAAATATACAGCCTCATCATACTTAGTCACACCTTTTAACAAACCCAGCTGATGACATGTTTTATGTCATCAGCACTACTGGAAAAGCACTACTGCCTAAATGTCACCAGTCTGCCAGTGATGGCTTTTTGTAAGCCCGTTTCATTAATAAATGGTGACAGTTTATTCCTTTTTTATGATGTGATACTTAAACATAATGTTCTGTTTCATACTTTATGACCTATGGTACTTAATTGTATATAAACATATTTGCTGTGAAAAAAAAGTCATTACTTCTGTTTGGGTTCTCAGAGACCTCAGCTGTAAGCCATAGTTAAATACAATGGATTTTTTTTTTTAATCTGTGGTTAGGTTTGACAGCATGTACATTACATACATTCCATTTAGATTTTGAATTGTTAGCATGTTTGCACATACAACTGTGTGGTCTGCTGGGTTATATCGAACCTAAAGTGTACTTACTGTGATTGGTCTCCATGCTACTGATGTTGATCAGGTGATTTCATCACTTCAATAAATACAATATTTGCATTCATATTAATATATTAATAATGAATTAATATATTTTCTTTATTGCAAAATCAAGCCATATTAATGTAACTGTCATTTAATTCACAGATGCAGCCTGCACTGAGGCCCCAGAACACAAAGGATAACGTGTACATTGGTAGATTGAACATTGGTAGTGACAAGTCTAATTGAAACCTTTAATTAACACATTAACTTTAAATATTTGTGGCAAATTTTAGCAATTGCGTGACGTTTTAAGCAGTGGAGATATTATTCTTTAAGCTGCCCTCTATATAATATCCACATTGATTTCAGTCCATTTGCCAATACTTATCCCCCCCCTGAAGGTGACATTTGTTCAGCTTATTTCCTCCACACCGTAAAGGGCAACAGTTGAGGGGAAATTCTGCTCTTAGTGCTGACGTTCCACTGTTTCAGTCATATATATTGCAGTACGTTTTGCATGATACCACAACTTGGTCCTTTGAACATCCTGAAAACAAAATGTTACTCTGGGCCTTACTCTGAAGTTGGTCATTACTGGTTATTCTACTCACTCTAAGTAAGGGAGTTTAACCTTTGTGTTACTTCCATTGCCTTAAGTGGAACATTCAAACTATTCAACAAGTCAATAACCGACTGGACGTACTAATTTTCAGAAAGTTCACTATATTGCAGTTTCTGACTAAATAAGAAAAGCTAAGGAAAGATAAAAGTCATGCAAAAAAAAATTCTCTCACACACACACAAACACACGACAAGAATGGGAAGTCAGAGAGAGAATATTTTTATTAAATTTGTCAAAACTGGTCTATGTGCAGCGCCATTCCTCTGTCCGCCCACGCATAGAAGAGTTACATAAATGGTTTCAATGCTCCAGCCCACTCAATGTTTCAGTGGGCAGTCCACAAGTGAAAGAATCAGAAATGTATGTAGTCTCAAAATGATCTATGTTTCTCACATTCAGCAACAACAGTTACAGCACTCCATGCCGGCCTTCTGTAAACTCAGTTCATGTGCTACTATTTTGCATTAGTTATTTAAAACCGGTGCCAATGTGCGGAGAAGTGGATGTTCATTTAGTGCAGCAAAAAGTAAGACTGTAGAGGATGAACTTTTGTTTAATTCTCACATCTTGGGTTTGTGACCCGTTTATTTACTATTGAACTATGACCCCAATCTTTGCATAACCTCATCCGAGCCATTTTAGACGCCTAACAAATTATAATATTGTTAATTGAAAATACAGTATATCTCCAGTTGAAAGTTGACTTTGGTAGTGAAAAATCGGCAGACAAATACAATATGGACATTGACATGTGAGATTTCAAGGATGAAGACGTAAGAATGTATTTGGTCCTGTCCAAGACAATCTAAAGCAACCAACAGAGTGTGGCACCAGAAGGTGTACAATTGCAGTTTAAGAGAGAAATCCATACAACCTGGATTTAATCCACATGTCAGTAAATATCAGCACACTGTTCATTGTTCATCAATTCAAAATGGGTCTTACAATGAAACTGAGTCTGACTGAGCTCCAAACCTACAGCAGAAGCTGAAACAGGTATTTCCCAGTTTTATATCTTTATCTCCCAAAGCTGCATTATGTGTTCACCATAAATAAGACAAAGATGCGACAAGCACATGGAAAGATATCATTTATAGAGATGCTACACCTGGTTAATACACTTTTCTACTTTCCTATTAAATCAACATTAGAACTCTGCCTCTGTACTCAACTCTATCATGTAACCCATCTTTCTAAGCTGCTGCTTCTCTTCCTGCCCTCTCAACACCCACTTAACTCTGTGACTTCACTGGTCTCTTACACTCCCTTCACCTGTACCAAAGTTATCATAAATAAAATCCAATACATGGATTGAAAACAACACACCACAGTCGCAGGTATATAGGGCCACACAAATTATGCAACCAAACAAAAAAAAGACAAAAATACAGACATGCTAAAGACCTTCATTGGCCAGTCTAAGAAGTCATTTATTTTTTATTTAACTGGCAGAGTTTATGAGGAGTCAATAAAAAAATAAAACACTAACAAAGAAACCCCACCATGCACTCTAGACTCAATAGTGACGCTGCCTCCTCTTCAAGTATCATCTCGACTCCTCTTCTCCTCACCTACTGCCTCTTCGCCATCCTCTGACCTCCTCTTCTGTCTTTTTTTACTTAATAAGGAAGCTGAGAGACAGAGGAGGTTAAAGGGAGTAGAGAAGAGATAAAGAAAGAAACAGAAGATAACAGTGAGAGAAGAAGAAATATATATATATAAATAAAGTGTTTTTTGTGGCTTACATTGCATAACAACACAACCACTTTTTTTTAGCAGAGGCAACAAGAAATACCTGTGGCTGTTGATGATTACCTTGTCAGACACAGCAGGTTCAGGATGCATGTAAACGGGCAAACTTGCTCAATTGCTTGTTGCATCTCTCTATAAACTTCTGAGATGGGACCGAGTGCTTCCATTTTAGTTAGTTCAGTTTTTTGTTGTTGTTGCTAAACAGACCAAATGTTTCTATGTTTCTTTTCAGGTTCAGGTTTAATCATTTTAAGAGCCAGCCTTTGCTGCTCAGCAAATCATATTTTACATAAATATTACCGTAGCTCATTATTTTTTACAGTTGAATTGATTAACAAGCAGCAGAAAAAAGGGAGGCTCTTTTTAGCATTCTCACCTCAAATACTGTAGGTGTCATGCTTGGTTTATGGCCCTTTACTTACTGTACCAAATAATTTCCTGAAAAAAAATCTATACTTTGACACATATTATAGGCAAATTAAAGATAGTGTTCACTTGGTACACTTCCAATAAATTATTTTTAATAGAAGTGCAAGTGAAATAATCGTTTTGTGCTTCTTGATGAATGATAAATAAACGTAGGTTTAAACTGACATTTTCCCTATTTTCAACACAATTGGAACTACTTCTTTTCAGGAAATATCTTGGAAATTAGGAAAATACTTGATAATTACAGACCCGTAAAATAGAGCATTTTCAGTTACATACAACAATTAAACTCTGCATCAAGGTCACAAGACAACAATCATTGGACCTCAAGCCCCTTCACCAAGCTGGCCCAATGCAATTTGGTCCTATTTCAAGCCACAGGTCACAACAGGGTTATAGCCCCGGTGATAGTAAATGATCTGCCCTGGTGAAGTGCCCTCAACATCCCTTCAGAGGTGAATTTCTGTAGCAGGAGGTGTTCTGGTGTTGTGCTGTAATATCCTACAGCTTCTTCACAGGCAAATAATTGGACCCAGACTCTGAGGACTAGATTTTTTTCTGTCACACATTAAATCTTTTTCATTTAGTGGTGACCTTTAGCTCAAAGTGAGACCAAATTGCTGCTGTTCTGGCTCACTACGCTGAAGGGCTTTAGTGTCCAAAACACATTCACTAGATGATGACCAAAAGACAAGATCCACGATTTGTAATAGCCAGGGTAAAGAAGAAAAGATGCGTAAGATGCTTTATATACTGAGTGTACTGCAACAAAGTCAGACGGAAAATCTGTGTTGACATTTTAGCTGTCAGATTGAGAGAAAGTGTGTGTGAGTGAGTGTTTTCCAATCGAACAGCTGTCTTAGGATCAATAAAATAATAGGAATGGATGGATCCAGTTTTGGCTTGGATTTTTTCACTGCGTCTGCAATAAAATTGCAGTGATTTTATGTCAAGTTCAGTGACTTTAGGATTCATTGTATATTGTGTTTGAATTACTGTTGCATAAAATGAATGAAACGTGTGAGCACCAGTACAATGATACTGTACGGTTGCTATAGTTACCTGTAGGGGTATCCATGGTACTTGGACCTAAAAATGGAGAGCAGGAAGCTGAAGAAAAACACCACCAGGCCAAGGCCAACCAGGCAGATGACTGGAAAAGAAGAGAGAGGAGAGGGAGAGGGAAAAACACACACACACACACACACACACACACACACACACACACACACACACAGTTAAACAGACAACAGTATATGAAGAAACTCTGATATGATCTCCAAAACTGAATTCACTCTAACTACATTTGATGCGTTTGAGTTTCCATATCTTTCCAAACCACCCTGCTATACGCATAACAATTATTAGACTATGGCCTGTGAGAATATATATAATTATAAGAAATTCCAGGCTAGAGGCAGTCATTTCAATCTTTTCACACACATTATACTCGCTGATGCAACTCTGAGCTCAGTTCAAATTGAATGTGCTTACAACATTTAGACATGGTACACACTAAATGCATCCTCTTTTCTTCATGTTGGTGGTTCACACATGTAAGCACGTAACACAGGCCTACAAATGCACAATTAATGATTGAAGTTTGCTAAAATGCTGATAGAAAGGACATGTACAACATTGCCTGGGGCTCTTCAGCATTCCAAAACATGTTAATATTTACTAATTATTTAGACCACGCGTAACATATGCTCTACCGCCTCTATCTCATCATAAAGCCTGCTGTGCTGCAAAAAATTTGCAATCATTATCATCTTATTTCCTCAGCAACTATTCTAAAGTGAAATATACATACGCATGATCTTTAATCTGCGGGGAAATGATAAGTGTACGTGTGTGAGTGTACATGTGTGGGTGTATGTATGAGTGTGTGCACACACACCCTCATGTAGCGGCTAATCCTTGAGAGGCACTGTGTTAAATTAAACTGTCACCACCGACTGATACTGTTAATCAGGGATTAGGATGAGGATCTCTCCTGGAGACTAAATAGTGAGATATGTGCTTGTTCTCACTATGTGTGCGAGTATGTGTAAAGTTACGTGAGTAAGTGTGTGTGTGTGTGTGTGTGAGTGAGAGGAGAGAGAGAGAAAAAAAAGAGAAAAAACAAAAGATTTGGCTTGGAAAATGTATAACCGACATACACACACACACACACACACACACACACACACACACACACACACATATATATATATATACACATATATATATATACACATATATATATATACACATATATATACACATATATATACACATATATATACATATATAAACATACATACATATATATACACATACATACATATATATACACATACATACATATATACATACATATATACACATATATACATACATATATACACATACATACATATATACACATACATACATATATACATATACACATATACACATATACATACATATACACATATATATACATATACATATACACATATATATACATATACACATATACACATATACATACATATACACATATATATACATATACATATACACATATATACATATATATACATATACACACATATCATATACACATATACATACATATACACATATATATACACATATACATATACATATACACATATACATATACACATATATATACATATATATACACATATACACATATATATACACATATACACATATATATACACATACACATATATATACACATATATATATATACATACACATATATATACACATATATATATATACATACACATATATATACACATATATATATATACATACACACATATATATACATATACACATATACATATACAGTGGGGGAAATAAGTATTTGACCCCTTGCTGATTTTGCAGGTTTGCCCACTTACAAAGAATGCAACGATCTATAATTTTAATCATATGTACATTCTAACAGTGAAAGACAGAATCCCAAAGAAAATTCCAGAAAATCACATCATATGAATTTATAAAAATTGATAACCATCTGATGAGGAAAAACAAGTATATGACCCCCTACCAAACAGCAAGTATTCTTGCTGCGTCTTTCTTTAAGACACAGCCCCAATCCCAACCAATTATCTACATCAAATACACCTGCCTCACCTCGTTACCTGTATAAAAGACACCTGTCAACACCCAAACAACCAGCATCACCACCATGGGCAAGACCAAAGAGCTTTCTACGGACATCAGGGACAAGATTGTAGATCTGCACAAGGCTGGGATGGGCTACAAGAGAATCGGAAAGCAACTTGGAGAGAAAAGATCAACTGTCGGTGCAGTTATCAGGAAATGAAAGAAGCACCACACCACCGCCAACCTCCCTCAGTCTGGGCCTCCACACAAGATCTCGCCTCGTGGGGTGTCCCTGATCATGCGAACGGTGAGGAATCATCCCAAAACCACAAGGGGGGAACTGATGAATCAACTGAAGGCAGCTGGGACCACAGTTACAAAAGAAACGGTTGGTAACACACTACGCCGTCATGGATTGAAATCCTGCAGCGCACGCAAGGTCCCCCTGCTCAAGAAGAAACATGTACAGGCCCGCATGAAGTTCGCCATTCACCACCTGGACGACTCAGAAGAGGCCTGGAAGAAGGTGATGTGGTCAGATGAGACCAAAATAGAACTTTTTGGCCTCAACTCAACTCGTCGTGTTTGGAGGGCAAAGAACACAGAGTACAACCCAAAGAACACCATACCCACCGTCAAGCATGGTGGTGGCAACATCATGCTTTGGGGGTGCTTTTCAGCCAAGGGGACGGGACAACTCAATCGTATTGAGGGGAGGATGGACGGGGCCATGTATCGTGGAATTCTGGACCAACATCTCCTTCCCTCAGTGAGAGAGCTGAAGATGGGTCGAGGATGGGTGTTTCAGCACGACAACGACCCTAAGCACACCGCCAAAGCAACAAAAGAGTGGCTGAAGAAGAAGCACATCAAGGTTCTGGAGTGGCCTAGCCAGTCTCCAGACCTGAATCCAATTGAAAATCTTTGGAGGGAGCTTAAAATTCGAGTTGCCAGGCGACAACCTCGGAACCTGAATGATTTGGAGGCTGTCTGCAGGGAAGAGTGAGCCAACATCCTTGCCGAAATGTGCACAAACCTTGTCACCAACTATAAAAACCGTGCATTATTGGCCATCTGTGCTGGCCAATAATGCCTTTTCTACAAAATATTAACATGCTGTTTGTCCAGGGGGTCAAATACTTGGTATCAATTGGTTATCAATTTTAATAAATTCATATGTGATTTTTCTGGAATTTTCTTTGGGCTTCTGTCTTTCACTGTTAGAATGTACATATGATTAAAATTATAGATCGTTGCATTCTTTGTAAGTGGGCAAACCTGCAAAATCAGCAAGGGGTCAAATACTTATTTCCCCCACTGTGTGTGTGTGTGTGTGTGTGTGTATATCTATATATACACACACACACACAGTAAATGGGTGGTGAATGGACTGCATTTATATAGCACTTTACTAGTCTTTGCGACCACTGAAAGCACTTTAGTCTACATTACTCTCCATTTACCCAATTCACACACACACATTTATATATATGGCTACCATAGACAAGATGCCACCTGTTCATCACATAACATTCACACACATTTACACTCTCTAAAGCACTGACATTCAGTATCTTGCCCAAGGACACTTACACTTAGACTACAGACTGCAGGGGCCAGGGATCAAACGCCGACCTCCAATTGGTGGAAGAGAGACAGCAATTGGTATGACATCGAAGTCCCAATGCATCTACCATAGGCACGCACACACACATGCACGCGCGCTTGATTGAGAGCACTGCATATTTGAGAGTGCGTCTCCAGGGAGAGCCCTTATGGCCCCGTGTTCCCTGAGTTTCCACATCAACGTATGTGCCTGCGAGTACGTGAGCGACAGAACGGCTGTGTATCTTGATTAAGTATAGTGGGATGTATTTCCCATAGCTCATCAATTATGACTGAGAGGCAACTTTGTATGCTTCCATGGATAATGGCACTCTGATTCACACAAGCATTGAGCATGCTAATGAAAGTGATTTATGACCTTGGCCAAATGACAAGTTGTTTAAGCTGAATGATTTTCCTCAATGACAAAGGTGGTAATCCTTCTTTTGACTGTATGACTTGGCTCAATTCAAATCATGATATATTGGCATGGCAAAAATATATGTACCTTTCCCCAGCACAAGGAAGCCAATAAGCATATTAAGTTAAGCCTACCTCATTAGGAGGCCAAATATGAATAGATAATGGGATGCTAAATGGTTCTTTACAGTTTATTCTTTGATTAGCAACTGGCTTCAATAGACTATGGATATAAGAACCCTCATTTGTTTAATTATTATTATTTTTTATGCCAAACTGTGACAGAAAGGCTGACTTTTTTGTTTGGATTGTTAATATTCACACTGTCTAATTACAAGTAAACAAGGACTTTGTAGATGAATGTTGATGAAAGGTCCAATGGCATGACAATGTCACTTTATGAGGTTTCACAGACCCATCTTGCTTTTTCTAAATCTTCAATTTCTCAAATTCTATGCTCCCCTTCCTTTATGTTTCATTCTTATTTCCCCCCTTTTACCTATCTCACCACCCCCGCTTCCACTGATATTGCATATGTAGTAACTTTTAACTCCATTTACTAGTTCAGTAACTCCCTCACTGAGAAACAGTGTGTGCGCTGTGATTTGTCGGGCAGATGCCCATGGAAGCAGCAGATAACTTCTTGTAGCTGCACTCAGCAGTATGGAAGCTATATGCCAGGGATTTAACACCCACATTCAGTGATTATACTACCATTCAAGACTAATCCTCTCTCCATTACTGACAGGCGACTATTCGCTATGCTGCTTTATAATGTACTTATTTAATTTGTGTGTCTGTATGTATGTGTGTCAACCCAATGACAGTTGTGTGTGGGATATTAAACTGTTTATTCTATGCAACCTTGTGTCTAGATTTTGTGTGTGCTTTACGTAAGAGGTTTCTGTCAGCATTAGTATGCTTGAGCTGCGGTAAAATGTAATTTGCATGTTGTGTTTTCTTCACTTAATTTAAATTAGCAGGTGGAAATTACACAAAGAGGTTAAATGTAAAAAGCTGATACAATAAAAAGTACAAGTTTATGTACAGAAGAGAAAGAAAACGAGGGAGAGAGAACAAATGAGATGGATAATGAACGGATAAAAGACCTGATGGAAATGACGGAGCAGAGATAGAATTGGTAAATGAGTGGTCTGTGCTGTACACGTGAAATGTCAGCCTTACACAGGTGACAGTTATGTGAGCACATATGCATGTGTGTCTGTCTATGTAGATGTGTGTGAGTGTTCTTGTTCAGTCTGATACTGAAAAAAAGTCTTGAAGTAGTTATAAAGTCATTTTAATTTTAATTGCCAAGCTTTAACATCACAAGGACAACTCATGGGTAAAGTAGAACAAAAAGTTGATAATCTTTCCTTTAGAAGTGTGAGTCTGTGTGTATGCATGAGTTTGTGGCCTTACAGAGGCAATTGAAAGACTCATAGAGACACTTTTATATCACACCACATTAATTAAAATCCACTTGCATGTAACTGTGTCTCTGTGTTTGAGGTAATTATCAGTAAGGGTCATCTAATATCTAACTCCCCTACTCATAATCTAGAGATTATGCAGAAACTCCACTTGGGCAGTAATGGAAAAGGTTGAAAGCAAAAATGTCATTAGTAGGGTCAAGTACAACCTCCCCTTTGAAATGATGAACTGTGGTTACATGCTCAACACTTCCAGACCACACTCATCAGAAGGAGCCTGGGACCATCTTCCCTTAAGAGATTGGAAAGTGCAATGACTCCATATGTATATAGCGTCACCTCATGGTGTTATCTTGATGTGATGTGTCAATTATGTTGGTGTGTGTGGTTGGAACAGAACACATTTTTCTTTTGACAAAAAAATGACAGCACATGTAAAATGGTCCTACATGTGTCCAGCAGATTAAAGCTGGCACACCATGAGACAACTAGTGATCATCACACTTAAAAGATAATGCCAGGCTTCATCATCTCTCATGTTTTCCCACTAATTTTGAACCCCTTAGCATCGGAGAAGGTAATTTTCACAGACATTCTTCATGATACCTTTAAAATTAATTAATCATCCCCTCGGTGCCCTTCATGCTGTATTTATAATTTTGTATGCCACCTGCTCAGACTTTTGAGAGCTGCTTGACTGCTTTAAGCAGCTACATACACCAGGCCTTCTAGTACAGTAGGGACAAGTACAAACAACCGCCTTGCTAATGCAGGTAACAACGTTTCTGGAATATCTGATCTTAATTTTGAAAGTCTACCAGTAAAAAAATCTATTAATTGTTTATTCAGCCACCTTTAACTGCCCTAACATAAAATTTCAACAGTTCAGGGGCCCCATTATTCTTGATTAACTTAAAAAGAACCTCAACTTTTTTAAACAAGAACAGAAAAGGACCTAAGACAAAGAAACAGTAGACTACTAGAAGTTAAATTGTCATCTGAGATTTACTTTAAATGTAATCTGTGATGTGCAAATCTACCATGTACTGTTCCTCTCTTCCTATCAAAAGCAGGTGCAAAGCTGAAAAAACACTGTTGCAGTACCCCTGTTATGTGGACTCACAAGATCTACTGCCTCTACTGTGGTGGTCCACCACAGATGATTTGTATTGTTAATTGATTCTGAGCATGCTGTTGTGTCATTCCATTTATTAATCATGATGATTCAATTTATTTTACTTCTTAAATAAAGTAGTTAACTAATGTTTCAAGTATAATTTCCCCAACAGCATGTATTTTAACATTAAACAATTATTCTTTAACAATACTTTCATGAGTAACAGGAACAAAAATGATTTTTTCATGGCTCAGCTGACATGCAGCCTTAGCAAATTTCCTTCATTAAGAAATAGCTTGCTGGTCTCCCCTGAACTGTGCCTTAAAGCTCTCCTTTACTAGCAAATTGTAGCTAGCTGGTGATGCATTTTTGGTTGTTGCTAATGTTTTTATTATCATTATTATTCTAATTTAAATATTAAGTGCAAATTGAGTTTAAGTTGCACTTACAAACATGTTTTCATTTTTTGCCTTTTCATGGATGGATCATAGACAGACAGAGATGGCAAAAGTACTCACGTCCCATACTCAAGTAGAAGTACAGATACCTGTGTTAAAAATACTATGGTAAAAGTAGAAGTACTGATTAAACTTCTTTACTCAAGTAAGAGTAGCATAGTACAGGTTTGGAAATTTACTTAAAGTATAAAAGTAAAAAAGAATGACAAAGCTACCTGGACCAGACACATGTTACTAGAGAGCACACTGAGAAACTTCAGTGGACATGGAAAAAAGGCTCTTTATATGCCGTTGGCCACATTTTAAATGGATGTCTGTCAATAGGCCTAAAACATATAGCTTATTTATTGTGACAGAGACTGGGACTCCAGGTTAATAAGATTCTGACTGAGTAGCAAGATATAAATTCAATTGTGAATCTGTGAGAAGTCTGTTTATATATTAAATTAATTATTAATTTGGTTGATTTTAATTGATGACGCAAAAAATAATGGGAACTCCAGTGAAATGATTTTAAACTTGTTAGTGAGGACTAAATTAGGACTGTATTTAAAGCCGATTTTGGTTTCCAACTTGGCCCCTGGTGTGTCTGTTAAAACACAGACAAAGGCAACTTCTCTCTTTTGATTCTTTATTACAATCAAGCAACAGTACAAACACGGGCGTGGGTAGCTATGGCTGTGTTTATGTGTGGTAATAAAAGAAATAAATAACATTGTAACATTTAAATATGCCAGAACTAGACCAATACAACAGGCTTAAATGAACTCACTACATCAGTTCTACGATTTACAGTTCACAAGGACTTGCAGACACACCCACACACTCACACAATCTCAGCTGATTATCCTCCAGACAGCTAGTCTCTTTTTCTTTTCTCTCACTTTTTTTTGTAAAATGTAAGGAGTAGAAAGTACCAATATTTGTATTAAAATGTTAGGAGTAAAAGTAAAAAGTTGGCAAAAAAATAAAAAGTAAAAATATCTGAAAAATCGTAACAAAGTATTTGTACTTCGTTACTTCCCATCTCTGTAGACAGACCAAGCTGGATTCCCACTGCAAATTCTGTGCATGTGGTATTTATGTAGAATAGGAACAATTTTGACTCATGCATGAATGTGAAGACAACATTAGACACATCAGAACAAAAGACAAGGGTTTGTTCTAAATGCACTGGCAGTCAAATTGAGAGCATACGATAACTAACTTTTAATTGTCTCAAAATGAATTTGACTAATTACAAGCAAACTAAATAATTTTTGTTGGGCAGAAAACCATCTCAGGTTGGACTTGAACAGTGGACCTTTTAAGTCGAGGAATACACCTCTACATATGTGCATCCGCTCTACCAACTGAGCCACCTAAATCATTTTGTTGATGAGCCAATTCATCTCATGATACCACATAAATCTACCTGCTAGTCAAAGTCTACCAAGCATTTACCATGCATATCCAAATGCTGTAGTACAGAGGCAGTTATGGGGCTGGTTCGGGGCCATCTCAGTGATTAACTTGAAAGTAAAACAAGTGCTTCTTATTTTTCAAGCTGTTCCAGCTAATTGACAGTTGTGCAAATACATGTTACACACTAATGAAAGTACTGCGATGATGGTTCATTGCATGGTATGTGTGTGCAGCAGCCTTGAGTGTGCAACTCAAGGCTTTAAAATGACAGTCCTCAAACCCAGGGGTGATGTCACGGATGCCCATTAATTTGGTATTTAACTAATTATATCATTATTTATAAATAATTTAACTATGTGTGCAACAGACTTTAAGATACATTTTACCTTGTTTAGCGGGTGTGTCAGAGGTGTTACCCTATCAGCAGCGACGTAAAAATGCTGTACTAAAAAGGCATTCCACTTGCGCACACAACATGGTATTCAACACAACACTGTTTCAGTTAAATAAACGTTTTGCTACGTTTTTTCTGGGCTGAGCGCGTCCCTGGTTTCAAACTTAATAGGCCTTGCTTTGAAAGTCCCTTTCTGGTGAGTAACAATGCACGTTAAGGATAAACTTTATTTGGAATGAGGTAAAATAACCTTTACATGTTCATGAGTGTTATTAGAGGCCAGACATCCTGATAAAGTTCCCTTGGCCTTTAGAATTAAAATAGATGCTTAGAGATAGGCATGGTTTTATTTCAGTTAGACTAATACCTGGTTTGATTTGCATTGAGAGATGATTTTATGTATCCCATGCCTATCTCTAAGCATGGTGAAGAGTATGTGATGATGTGGGGCTATTTTAATTCTAACTATCATAAGAACTACTGTGCATGACCTTCATGAGCACCATATCATCATAGTTTTGCTTTGTTGCTCACAATTTGTTTAGTCACTTACTTACATTTGTTCATGTGTCAGGTGACAAAAGAAATAGAGATCACAACTGACATAAGTTGCATGATGATCATGCATGAAATGCATGATTTCTGATAAGTCTGTGTACTGTACCCACAAATGAAACAGCATCTTGTAATGTGCCACCAAATGTTCTTAAATTGTCTTCTAGTGTGCCTACTGTTTAAATGTCAAAGTGAGAATTACAGTATGCTCAAGAAATATGAATGAATGTATTCCAACAAAAACCCAGGCAGAGCACAACGCATAAGCAACAGCTCAAAAGACATTTGTCCCATTCAGAGTCTGGAGTGGTTGGGAAGCAAAGTAATGAAATTTTTTTTTTTCTGGTGATCAAGGGTAGTAGCAAGAGGCCTTGCAAATAAATAACTGATCATGAAGTTGGCAAGTGTAAGTCTGATCTCAAAGAAGGAGAATCCTTTAGCACTCAGTCTGATGGATACGATTAGAGTGTACCAGATGGCCATTTCTAAGGGATCAAGAAGGCAACTGTAAACAGCAGCCAGGATAATTTCTTGTTAATACCTGAACTTGTGACTTGCCTTCAAATATAGGACATTTTAATTTATCAGCACATGTATAGCTTAACAATATCTGTGGGTGAATGTGTGTAACTAAAATGTTTAACTTTTTAATTGTATTGAATCTTATAGGAATATACATTGGGTGTTGCAAGAACTACTCCCTACCCTTCCCTAAACTCAGCACACACACACACACACACACACACACACACACACACACACACACACACATTGCTCTACTCAGAAAGCTCCACAAATTGAGGAACTAGAGGTTGAAAGGGGAAAGAAAAAGTACAATAAGAATTAGAGACCAAGTGCAGAAAGTAAGGCAGGACATCACCAACAGTCTGGAAAACATCAACGAGACCCTACTGCCAGGGAAGCTTAAGCTCTGGTGCTTGCAATTTGGACTACTTCCTCGGATAATGTGGCCACTTACTACCTACGAGCTCCCAATAACACCTATGGAGAAGACGGAACGAGCCATGACGTCATACATGAATAAATGGCTCGGCGTCCCACGCTGTCTGACTAACATCACTATAGAGTACAAGAGCTCTAAAGTAAGACTCCAGATGACAATGAAATACTCCAGAGACCAGACCATCAGCAATGCTGTTCCACCACTGTTAACTGGACGGAAATGGACACCATCTGACATGGTGCAGCATGCTATGTCAGCCATGAGGCACAGCAACATTGTAGGGCACATCCAGTTGGGAAGAGGAGGCCTTGGCCTTACAGCAAGTAGGCCAACTTGGAGTAAGGCCTCAACATAAGAGAGGAGGAAAATGGTGGTCGAGGAGGTGCGCCGTCAGGAGGAGGTGGAAACAAGCGCAAGGGCAGTCTGTCTTGCTAAGTTGGGACAATGGATGAGGTGGGAAGGCCTGGAGAGGAGAAAGCTCAGCTGAAGGGAGCTTTGGGAAATGAAGGCAAGCAACATCAGATACATTATCAGAGCCACCTATGATGTGCTCCCATCTCCAAAAAACCTCCACCAGTGGTATGGCGGGGACCCAACCTGTGCCCTCTGCCCAACTCCAGTGAGTCTCAAACACATCTTGACCAGTTGTAAGACCAGACTCATACAAGGTCGCTACACCTGGAGGCACAAGCGGGTCCTCAAGAGTCTGGCAGCAGCTCTTGAGAGCAAGAGGAATACCACCAACTCCTTGCCCTTGAGAGCAACCAATTCCATCACAGCCCCAACCTTCATCCGAGAGGGACAGAAAAAGCCCAACCATCCCCCTACCAAACCAGAAGCTGGACACCTAGCCATGGCCCGGGACTGGGAGATGCTAATCGATATTGGCCAGCAACTAATCTTTCCACCTGAGATTGCAGCCACCACCCTTAGGCCAGACTTGGTACTGTGGTCCCCTTCACTGAAGTCTGTTTACATCATAGAGCTCACAGTTCCATGGGAAATTTCAACAGAAGAGGCCTATGAACGCAAGAAATTGCACTACACAGAACTGGATGGAACAACGAGGATGGAAAGCGAGAATGTATCTGGCTGAAGTGGGATGCAGATGTTTTGTGGCTTCTTCTACCATCAGGCTGCTGAAAACCCTTGGCATCCATGGACAGGCTCTGCGACAGACAACTAGATCAGTCTATGAAGCGGCCGAAAGAAGCAGCTAGTGGATATGGATCAAGTGGAAAGACCCTTGCTGGGCTCAAAGAGCATCAATGTGACCCACTCACTAATCTCCCCCACCACATTCCCCACTTGAGAACCCAGGTCACAACTGTCCAGGAGGAGGGTGAACAAGGTATGCGGTCAGCTCTAGGCCACCTTTAATGAGGGTGTCTAGTGTTGAAAGGCCGAAACACCCCCTGATTTAAATTTACATTTTCCCACATCTGAAATACAGCTCTCACGCCACTCTCAACATCGAGGCAAACCTCATGTGCATAGCATCCATTGGCACAATGGACAGTTTACCATCATGTCCCGCGTTTCATAATTCAGAGCCTGATCGATAAAGGATTTTTAAGGCAGATACCGATACAAATATGTGGTTATTTAATAATCTGATAGTCCTATAAATCGGCCAATACATATTTAAAAATAAATTAATCCAGAAACGCATAAGAAAAACAGACTTTCCTAACATTAGTTATTTGTAGTTATTTATGAATTCTCACTAAAATAATTTGATAATAATTTGTTTTATTGTCACAACAGAGCAGAGGAACATCAAAATAAATGAATGTTCTGATGAATAAAATGTATAAAAAAACAAATTTAAGATATGAAACTTAAAGTCCTTTGAACAAAAACACAATAAAAACATAATCCGATAATATCGGCCAGGCGATATATTGGCCCGCTCTCGTCGGGCTCTAATAAGAATAAAGGAAAGCTGAAAAAACAATCTTGACTACTTACTTCGTCTCTTGCCAACGTCTCCCTTGGAGGTGGCAGCCTCATTTAGCAGCACCATCCCCATGGTGATTGCAGCATCTGGGACAAGGTTGTCAAGGAAACAACACACTTACATACAGGAGAGGGAGAAGCTGGATGTACACACTGCCCCAGGAGAAACCGCTTGACACACAATACAGATACGCACATATGTGCATAAAGAACTCAAATTAGCAAGAACATCAGTCAGAGGTACTGTACTTTGAGTGCACAAAGTATATATACACTTTCTGTACAGTATATACACATTAATAACACATCCTTCTCCCTTTTGATATTTTTCCTTATATAGTATTATTTAAAAAGAAAAGTGTTTGTCAAAAGTTGTATTGTGTAAAAAAAAAGTTATGTTACTTTTGTCCAGAAAAGGGCAAGATATCAGTAGGCAATAAAAAATCCTAAAAAACATGTTTTACTTTTTTCACTATTAATTTAAATATACAGTGGTACAGCTTTACCCTTGGAAGGAAAACGTCTTAATGGATTTACAATTGAATGTGTGATGATGTCATGTCTATTCTGCTAATATAATAGACTGACAAAGGCTCAAAGAAAATATCATAGCTTATAATGACAGATTCTTTTCTTCAGCGTGCGCTTCATACAAAACCACATAACTAAAGACAATCGGATGGGGTGCACACACCAAGGCTGCCACATGGGGAAATACAGAGCATATTTGGATGATATGGTGACAGATAGGGCATAATGATATGGAAAATATATTAATATATTAAGACCAATATTACGATTGTTATTCAGTATACAATTGCTTTTAGAGTTCCTTATCTTCCGTATAATTATTCACTATACACAAGCAATACGATCATTCGTAGATTCAAGTAGAGCCAACACAATATTGAAAACATTGAAACACATAACACATAAACTGCTCTTTCAGGTAGGCCAAGTCTATGTGTTATGATGAATTGATATAAATAACATATTGATGCATGAATTAATAACATATCTTTACTCAGCTATTGCATTATAAAAATCTACGATCACGTGTAACTTCCAGCCTTGTAAACTTGTGCATCTATGTTGCCAAAGCATAAGAAGAAACATACAAATAAACAACAAGGAGTTAATACATCAGATATAATACAGGATACTTATGATATAATTGGGAGATATTAAACAAAATATGTGCATGTGCCTCAAAGGGTCTCTCTCTCTCTCTCTCTCTACTGCACATGGAACCTGGGTGTGTGCACCTGCGTATAACAAATTATACAAGGTTACATCTATTGGGAAACTGCATCTACGATGGTCATAAAATGTGTTTACACCACCTGCAGAGAAAACAAGGGTAGGTGTGTTAGCATTTCAGCAGGTGTGAATGTGTATGTGTGTTTCATTTCAATGTAATCAGATGGGCAGAAAATAAAAAAATAAACTGGATGGACAAACAAATATTGCTCTGCAGCAGGTGTGACCTTGGACCTGCTATTTCCCACGGGGACAAACACAACAACTAGAAATGAACAATATCATTACCCACAAACATTCAAAAGCACCATTGCAAGTACACACAGATATACAAGCAGATAGAAAAGAAAACAAACACAAACAGAAACATCAATCCCGCCAAAAGACACACACGGCTACAGCCTATCACCAGGGGTTGAATTTGGAATAAATCAGGCAAGGAGGTGAAGTTAAAAGAGGACAATCTCTCTTTGCTTTGTTTTGTCTGTTTGTTTAGTCCAGCAGACAGCCTCCCTGTGGAGAATACACACAAATGACAAAGCCTTCGTGTTGGGAAAATAAATGTTGCAGACAGAAAAATTGGGATGCTGTTTCAGACACATAAAGGTAGCTTCCTACAGTATGTGTTGTGTTATAAATGGAGAATTAAAGAACTTTTTTTGCCAAAATGAGCAGTTGGAGATTTTACAGATAGCTAAACTCCTCTTGATGATTTGCATTTTGCAGCACTGTGTTTGAATTTATGTCGACACATGAAACAAACGCATTGGTGAAAGGATACTCAGAAGAAGGATGATGTGAGACTCAGCCACAAACTGAGCCTGACTGCTGCCATGAATATAACTCTGTGGAGTGGGGAAAGAGAGGGGGAAAGAGACAGACAGACATATTAGTTTAACATTGTTTATTTCAATTGACAAAAAGTCACACTAGGTTACATCCTCAGTGGAAGAACAGTAAGGACATGGCGGGTTGAGTTATGAATGGTGAAGAACAGGATTGAATAGTGGGCAATATCTGACAGAAAAGTTTGAAACAGTGAATAAAGAAAGAGAATCATTATAAAATGAACCTTTTGTGACAAAACTCTTCATTGTACATAGATACAGAAGGAAATCCTTGCTATCTCTTATGATTTATGAAACTGGCTTTAAAGTCAATCAAACTTTCTGCCACCACGCTATCAGAAATAGGGTAGGCGCATAATGTAGTCGCGGTTGCCTTTTAAATTATCCTGTTGGCTGCCGGACAGACCCGCCCCCACTGCACAAAATGCTTTTGTGTCATTATTACATTTATTTAACGAGGAAAAGACTCATTGAGATTAATAATCTCTTTTTCAAGAGTGTCCTGGCCAAAACAGACAGAAGTACAACCACACATAAGTACAAAACACAACTGAATTGGCAAATCCCTCAAAGTCATCCACAATCCTAAACACATCAGGCAACACATCTACCGCAAGATATGGCTGCCTCAAAGTCAATCAACATCCCCTTAAAAGCGACCAATGAGACCAGCTCATTAAGCTTCATAAGATTTCTGTAACTTGTTTCAGCTAGAAGGAGCAGCAAATGTAAACGCCTTTTTCCCCATTTCAGTTCTCACCTTTGGAACAGACCGAAGGAAAAGATCTTGGGAACAAATATTGTAAATCCCAATACTATTTACACTGATATAGGTCAGAAGGAAGGATGGAAGTACACCTAAAATAGCCTTGTATATGAAGATATGCCAGTGTTTAAGTCTCTGTGCTGATAGAGAAGGCCATCCAACACGCTTATACAGTTCACGATGGTGAGTGAGGACTTTAAAACCAGTGACAAACCACAGAGCTCCACGGTATTACAGTGTCCAGTGCATGTAAAGTTTGAGACAAAGCTTGCATGTATAAAACATCACTATAATACATACATAAAAGTGGCAACAACAGCCTCTTTCTAGATTTGAACAAAAGGCAGGATTTGATTCTGAAATAAAAACCTAGTTTAAACTTTAATCTTTTTGCTAGCTGCTAAATATGAAGTGTAAAAGAAAGAGATTCATCTATTAAAATACCAGGATATTTGTACTTAGAAACACATTGTGTGTGTTTGATGTAACCACTAATGATTTTGTCAAATGTAAAGTAGGAATGTCAATTGTGTGTGAGCTCATATCAGTTTAAGAGTGCATGCATGTGTGTGTGTGTGTGTTTGAGTCATAGATGATTTTTCCCATGTAGTGCGTAGGTGTAATGTGCCACATTCTCACTGAGTGGACAGAGAAAGGGCAATCTAACACAACAGGAACACTCACACACACACACACACACACACACACACACACACACACACACACACACACACACACACACACACACACACACAATATTGTATTAACTCACATTCACTGCCCAACCTCATGCATCTTTCCAGCATGAATGTTGCTTCCATATCTTCCAGAGAATAACTACTAGACAAAAAGGCGCTTTCAAACCGGAGGAGCGGTTTCATAGTTCTAAGAGTCCCTCTTTTTATTGTGTCAGTAGTGGCAGAACTACAATTGTAATTCTTAGAATGTCATTTTCAGTGACATTTTTAGCTCCTACTTCAGACTAGTAGTAGTGATTGGTTCAGACATAAGTGTACGTCGATTAATTGATCACATGAGCCAATGCTGCACTGTCAACCGCCATTTTAAACTGGAAGCTAACTAGCCAGCCAGCCACTAAATCAGTAAAATTAAACAAACTATTGCACCATCCACACACTCTTTTCACAGTGTAGAAAGCACATTGCCTCACCTCATTTTCTGTAACCAATGTAGCATGAAAGAATTAGGAGGCTAGCTAGCATTTCTAGCTGGCCTGTTAATTCTACCATACTTTTATGCTACACTGCTTACAGCAAATAAGCCAAACAGCAAAATGTACAGCTTAAGTCACTGCCATTGTGATTGCAAACAGAAAAAAAACCTTGAAGGTATTTAGTTCTCAAAAGAGTAGGGCAGTTCCTCTCAGGGAGTCCCCAGAACTGTAAAAAAAAAAAAGAGCCTAAAGTAAGATCTCACAATCTCAGCTTTGTTCCAGAAAATGGATAATGCCATAGATAATTTATCTAGATTTCCATTCATTTGGAGACTCACATGCATTCTCCTGGAGTCAGGTTGTCATTTTCGATTGTTTGACAATTCTTAAGAGTTTTGCCTAATATAAGCCAGCGTGAAGAAAGACACCAAAGAAGAAAGAGTGGAGGAAGAATAGAAGAGAAGTGAGTGGCATGCTGATGAGGGCATAGTCTTTTAGTTAAGACTGTGACAGGCATGGGCCTTGTAGTTAATTTATTGAATTGATGCACATGCCGCAATCAGCTGTGAGAGTTTACCGTACTTGTGTATTGGAGCCTTGGGTACTTTTATCATGTCTGTCTATTGTCTGTGTTGTTTGTAAAATGTGTGTCAAGATGGCGTGATGGATGTCTACTGCAAACCAAATCAATCTAAGGAGTAAAATATAGGGTAAGTAGTCCAAAGAGACTGTCTTCCCTCCCAAAACACCCCACACTTGCGTACGGAATTGAAGTTATGTATTCAATTTTAACCCAAACCACGATCTTTATGTAAACCTAACCAAGTAGTTTTGTTTCCTAAACCTAAAAAACAGTTACTTTTCATCAACGTCAACCACGTTTAAAACTGAGACACTTACATTTAGGAATGAAGGCGTAATGATATTCTGCCACCGGTTGGAGCGCTAATTTAGGAAATGCTTCTGTGGGTAATTTTCAAGGGTAGGAAAAAAAGACCTATGTGGTTGTATGGTTTGGAAGACCTGTTGCATATTAGTCAAGTAGAGATACTCCATAATGTGAATGAGGCCCAAAAAAGTCATCCTCAAAGTATTTTGGTATAGTTTCTGTCTTTGTCAACCTTAATGAACGGAAACCAACAGGAGCTCAGTGCACAGTTGGTAACACAAGTTGAGGACTGGAGGGGGCTGACCCAATCAAGCAGATGAGTGACAAACACTGCAGGGAACAAGTGGAGTGACAGCAGCAAGCTAGTCAAGCTCACCGGGGTTTCAGGTAAGGCTGCGTTCAGAGTAGACACCAATCCTACCAATTCTTTGAATTTTAGTAGTGTGTTTAGGCTGTGGTGGTGGTGCCTGCAGGTGGTGCACACAGATGGTGCCAAAAAAACGCAGAAGCCTGCGGTGAAAAAGGTTAAAACAGATTTAACTTGATGCTGCGGTGGACACAAAACAACAGACTGGAGTGTTACATTATGTTTCACATGTAGTCATTCAATGGGGACTTGTGTATGAGTTTAAAACCCACCGTTTTCATAGACCTCGCATCCTGGTTAGTTATTGAAAATAATTTTTTTTTTTAATATGTGGATGCTGACAGACAATCACTCGTAGGACCCAGCATACTGGCCATGGTAAAATAAGAAAAAATATAACTTGAATTAACAACATAAAACAAATGCATCCCATGATAAAATGACCTTTGAATTCTTAAACATCTAGATAAGGGACTTGTGATCCAACAGCACTGAATACTGTTGAGATTCAATTGAGGATGAGGATGAAAGATAAACTTGATGCTTGCAACCTTGATGCAAGTGCTGCATTTATTTTGCATTTATTAGTATACAAAAAACAATGTTTTAACAAGGTTGTTTTTGTTAAGGCAATATTTACAGACATAATTATGGAGTTTATTGGTGAAAGGGTTAGTGGTGACATTTATTTATTGCACTAGTATGTATCGAACAATGAATTTGTGTGTGCCATTGGACTCCTGGAGGATTAGCTAAGTATTAACATGCATAAGCACATTACTTCAATGTGTCAATTTTCTCTGTATAGATCACTGTCCGTTACAATCAGTACACTCAATGTCTATCACACAGCCCAATGCTTAAGGCTCGAACTCTGCACAAGCAAACTTCTCTGATAAGATGTTAGAGCTCCAATTTGACTGGCATCTCTGTGTGTGATGGGAGAAAAGCAGAGACAGACAAAGGAAAACAAAATGGAAGTGTTGAGGAAATGAGACAAATAGCGTAAGAGAAAGGAAGTCTTTCAGTGTTTCACATTGTTGAATCCCAGCAGATTATTGGCGTCTAGGTTCATGGCACATTTAGGGTCTGTTTTTCCACTTGACTGAACCAGTGTTGATTTCTTTCCCTATCAGACAGGAATAAGGATGGAAGGATCAAAAGATGACAAAGTAGAAGGAGTAAAGGGTGGGCAGATTTTTTCTTGCTTGAGTGGAGATAAATGAAGAATTTTTGGACTTGAAAGCAGACAAAGACTCAAGGCTCAAGGCGGAAACAGATCCTTTTGTCTCTTTTGTTGTTCTGCAATAAGGGGGTTTGAATTGGTAACAATATGTTTTCCTTTTTGATGGACAAACCAAGGCTCTTTTATTACCACCATGGAAACAAGTTTTGGTTGTGGTGCCCTTTATTTGGAAGTTGGCAAGAGATTGCTTTTGGCATTTCTAATCACAACATGAGAAACTACAAGTACAACTTAGCTGTGTCATAAATTATTTATATTATGTTATGTTAAATGTATTAAATTCCAGGTAATTTAAATGTAAAAGCTGCTAGCAAAAGGGTTGGTCCACTTGTTGGTGCAACAATGGCCAGTAAATGAATGAGGAAAAAAAAAAGAAAAAAACATCTTATGTTTTAGCTTGCTCGCAAAACATTTTTAATGGCATCTGTAAAAGTATGCACATGACATTTAGGGGAACGACTTTGGTGAGGCTAGAGTAGCATTGTTGTGAAGCACTATGGTACCATGTATGAGGTGTAGTTGTGCATTAAGATTGCCCTGTCTGTTGAAACATTTGAAAATGGAACTTGGCAGGTGTTTTTCTGGTCCTTCTTTACACTCTGGTCTAGCAATCATTTAAAATGAGAACCTTTCCTTTCTTTAACTAAGCCTATACATTCACTCAGTTACCAGCTTATAAGACACACCGAGCCACAAGCAATTCACTCAAATCGACGGCTCTGCAATAAATCCTTTAAGGGAGTCTTAAAAACACCAAGGTCAACAGCATAACAAACTACAGAAATTCATGAGGAAACAAGTGCTACATTGAACAGTGTGACAGTTCAATCAACTATCATCTATAAACTTAAACAGTATATGATACGGTTCATAAAGACATTGAATTGCACTAGATTTAGCGATGTGCAATTTACTGCTAACTGTCTTTGATTATATTGTAGTAAACTACTGAATTATGGAAGCACACCCATGCAAATGCACACAAACTATGGAAGCGAATAAGAGACATAAGTCTTTGAATTTTATCAGCCACTGAATACTTAATGTTGAAATATTTTATTTTGAAAATTATGGATCTGAATTTATTTGTTCTCAATTCACCTCTTTGAAATTTAAATTTGAAAATTCTTGGTTTCCATTTTAAAAACATGAATTTCGATACATATTTTTTAATGGTCAAAAATTCAGATACAAAAATACAACTTGTAGAATTTCAGATAAAATAGATTCAAGTTGATCAAATTCGATTGCTAAAATTCAGATTGAAAAAATTCAATATCAGTCAAATTCAATTGCTGAAATTCAGATCGAAAAATTCAAGTTAAATATTCACACAGTAACATCCGGGCTACCCAGGCTAGAGAAGCAGTTGAGCCTGCATACAATCGAACCGACGTCTGGCCTATCAGAACACGGCCTGTCTGTCATGTGACCCAAGATCGGCACGGATATTGAAACGGTAAACCGCTGTTACCATGACAGCCAGGGGAAACGACGGTGCTCCGGTAAGTTTGCTGTTCATGTCCAACCCAACTCAGGGCTCGATAGAAGTATGTTGTAGCTAAATATGTTTGGAACACATAGCTACGGTTTGTGTGACTTGTGTCTCTATGTAGCTAGCTAAGTCTGCAGGACAACATGTTATAGCTAGGTAGCTAACGCTAGCGCTTAACAGAGATGGGAAGAACTGTACTAAAGTAGATTTTTCAGATATTTTTTACTTTACTATTTATTTTTGTGGCGACTACTTACATTTTAACAGGAATATTGGTATTTTATACTCCTTATATTTTACAAAATTGACTCGTTACTTTAGTTTTGTACTAAAGGTCGTCATGTCGGAGAAAAGCGCGGACACCGCCCCACACCGAGCGAGCGCGCGCCACACAGCGAGAGAAGTGAGAGAAAGAAAAAGTACGGAGCCCCGCTGGGGTCAGCTGAGAAAGGGATTCATAACAATCCGTGCTCAAGGATTTATATACGGGAGTAAAATAGGAGAGATATTCCATATATATTCTTACCTTAATATAACTTGTCTCCTTCTAGTTGTATTACAGCACTTACTGTTAAAACATAAGTTTGGAGACACTACCTTATTTATTTATTCATTAAATTAATAGATATTTTTGTGTCGTGTTGTAGTTTATAGACGTCTAAGCACCGCCGGTTGCTATAGAGACCAGTCTTACTTCTTCAGGTTGGAGGACTGCTCGTTTTGATAAAAATTAGTTTGTAGCTCGTTGTTAACCTCACTACGAGACGATGCATCTTTTGTGATTTAATATCATTTTGCTATAGAGTTATTGTATATGTATATAACAAATGCTTTTCAGAGTAGGAGAAAGTTACACCTCGGAGTGAATAACTTTAGGGAATTGGTTAGATAAATCATAGTAATTAATAAGTTCAAAGTTGGGCATTTTTGTGTGTGAATTTTAAGTGATTTAGCTACTACTACTACTAAGTTTCCACTACACTGTTATTATAGTTCTAAGATACAAGCCATTGCTTTAAACATGTTGCTGAATATTGAACCCTGAAACGGCATTTAGATTATTAGCAGAATATTAGGGTTTGAAATGTAATTACTGTATGTTCATTAACGCAGCTGATTTTTCTTTCTTCCTTTTTTTGTTTCTAAGGAACTGCTGCTTGACCACATTTTGGAACGACTCCGCTCTCGTTTACAGCATATTCTTGGGCAATTGCCTCTGGATTTGGACTATTTGGACTTCATTTGCACACAAGAATTTGTGTTTTTAAATGCTATATCCAGTCATGTAGCTGTTTCACAGCCTATTTTAGATGCATTGACTGAATTACATAGCCTTGTAAATGTGGAAAAAGAAAAAAGTAAGCAACACATTAAAACTGTGCAATTTGAGCAAGGACCAGTTGGACGGCCGAGAATGGCACTCTCTGTAGAGTACATTTCCAGCCTTTTGGACCTTAATCTGTCTATCCCGTGCATAGCTGCGCTTTTGGGGGTGTCTAGACGGACAGTCCATCGACGCATGGCTGAGTCTGATCTCTCAGTCAGGGCACTGTATAGCACTCTGACAGATGAAGAATTGGACCAGTGTGTGAGAGATGTAAAATCCATGCAGCCTCATTCTGGATATCGTATGGTTAAAGGACTTCTTCAAGCTCGAGGACTGCGGGTGCAGTATGAACGGATCAGAGCTTCCATGCACCGTGTTGACACCATCGGAGTCATATCACGAATGACCAACTTAGGTTGCATTGTTCGAAGAACCTACTCCGTTCAAGCCCCCAGTCCTTGATGCACATTGATACAAATCATAAACTAATCCGGTAAGTTTTTCAAGTCCTTTTATTGACAAAGGACAGATGAATTAAATATAATAAGATATTGTAATTATATAATTATATTTTTGTATAGGCCTATTCATCATATAGCATCTTTATTTAATAGTACTTATTCCATGCTATGGCCCACACATTCTCCAGCAAACACGATAACCTAGTACGTTGCTTTTCAATTTATTATAAAAATGACGGCAATAATCTAGGGGTTTTAGAAATTGCTGTATTACATATTGCAATTGTTAAAAAGTTTAAACTTTTCATCAGTATAAGCTTTAAATTTCAGATGCTTTTTCATAACCTTACCTGTGAAAAAGCAAATAATTAAAATTGTCTCTAAGTTATGTAGCTTTTATTTGTTTTCTACAGCTACAACATTGTCATCTTTGGTGGCATAGATGGCTTTTCACGAAAGGTAAGCACAGTTTTTAGTAATAAATACACATATACACTACAAGTTTGTCATTGTTATATACATTTGTGTTTTGTCCAAATGTTACAACTGTATTGTACTGCAGATAATGTATCTTGGTGCAGCCTCCAACAACCTTGCCGCAACATCCCTGGCATTCTTCCAAGAATCTGTGGAGAAGTTTGGTTTCCCTCTTAGGTAAGTATTTTACAGTCATGCTTGAATGGTTGTAAACCCATTTTGAAATAACCAAAAGTACACTTTTGTGTGGTATTTACCTTAAAACACTTTCTATACTTTTACAACTTGGATAATGATCATGCTGTATTTCAGGAGCCATTTATACAGGATTTCAGTTATTTTTGCATGACTGTATAGATATTTTTTGTTAAAGTAGAGATTTACAAAATCTAGATATAGTGGGGTACCCTTTATAACAAGGTTAAAAAAACATGCAAAATTTTCTGCATTCTTTTTTTGTATATATATTTAAAAAAAAAACTCTTGTAAATGTTGCTCTGTTTTAAGGGTACGGGCTGATCAGGGCGTGGAAACGTAGACATTGCACGCCTCATGTTTACAGTCCGTGGCACTGGAAGGGCAGCTTCATATCCGGCAAGAGTGTTCACAATCAACGGTCAGTCCAAAACTTCAGATACTGCTAGCTGAAAAATAACAATTCCCTGCTTCCTTGCAATAACAGTATTATTTGCTACACATACAGTATATCAGCTCAAAGCAGGACTACTATTTGAGTGTGATGTGAAAGTCCAATCACCAGTGGAAGCGGCTGCCGCTTAAAGGGTACTGAATGGCAACCTCCTTATCATGTAAATTCAACAACTTTTTCCTTGCTGCAAAAAAATTTAGTTTTGCTGGGCAATGGGTCTGGCAATTACATCTGTTTTAATAGAATGCAGTGACATACTCCATTAAACCATGTTTGACAAAAAGTAATGACTAAACAAATATAGAAAGTAGAAATTCCAACTGTGTGCATCCGCTGTGAGTGGAAATATTTTCTCAAAGGAATCTGCATTATCAGTTTAATATACTGTATTTTTTTTATATATAAATGTGCCTTGAGATCCAGCTATTACAGTTCCTTATACATCAAGTTTAAAGATTTCTATTGAACGTTGCAATTTTTCAGAATCGAAAGGCTTTGGAGAGACCTGTGGGCAGCTGTCACAAACATCTACTATGATGTTCTCCACTACCTTGAAGAAGAGGGCTTCCTCAACATCGCCAATGCTACACACCTCTTCTGTTGCCATTATGTGTTCTTGCCACGGCTGCAAGATGCCCTGGACACTTTCCGCAGTGGCTGGGACAATCATCCAATAAGAACGGAAGGCCATATGACCCCTAATCAGCTTTGGGAGGTGGGCCGAATCCATCACCCAATTCAAGGCCCAGATAACTTGGAGGTATGTTCCAAATGTACAACTTGCTTGCAATATTAGAAATCCCTACATATGTACTTGCCAACATAAATGTTTTTTGAAAAAAAAAAGTTAATACTCCCTTGCCAAATGCTGCCCTTAAGTTAATATTTAGCAAAGTGGTTTACAAAAGAGTCAGAGCAAGTGTCATAAACCCATTAGGATAATTAATACTGCAAACAAGTAAGGTTTTCTATTTGTTTGATAGGGTATGGATATTCCTCACATTGAGTGGGAAAACAGTGGATTTACTGCGGATAGCTACTCCAGTGTCATCATCCCAGACACAGAAAGCCCACTGACTGATGGACAAATGGCAGCTTTAAGAGAGGTTGTTGACCCAAGAGCTGCATCCCATTCCTTTGGCTGTGATATCTATGTTGCTGCTGTTCAATTTTGTGAGCATGTTCTATCTGAACACTGAAAGAGCCAACACAACACTGTTCTGTTTGACACTTTTTCCCCATAGTGTGTCGGATCAGGGCAAGCTAACTCCCCACATTTATAAGACAAATACATTTTAGGCATATCTTGTAATTATATTGGAATGAAAACTGATTGCTTTAATGTTTAATTTCTTATACTGCACTGTAACTTTTATTCTTTTATCTGTTTTGTGTAAAGCACTTTGAATTGCCCTGTTGCTGAAATGTGCTATACAAATAAAGCTGCCTTGCCTATTGTTCAACCATGAATCTTTCAGGAAGATGGTCTAAAAGAGAAACCACCAAGCTACATGAGTCGGAACACCACTAAGAACTTTTGGTACACAAAAACACTTTATTGAAAAAGACATTAACTGAAGTAGCTATATAGGTGGGTCATATTAGGTTGCATGCCAATTAATAGTATTTTACAACTCCTATGCTATATGTCCATCAAAAGAATTAACAATGAATGCATATTAATATGCTTAATTAGTAATACAAACTTTTAAATATTTAACATTAACATATTGTGTTAGTGTGAACTGCTTTGTACCTACACAAGACCAAATCCTGTGTGGCAAGTGCCAATACAAGCCAGGATATCATTTTTAAAGGATGCATAGTCCTTGTAATGTCCTGGGATTCGCAGGGTCTCAAAACAGGTGCAGGCTGTTGGGAAGCTGCCCTTGACCACTTCAATGGATAGGTTATCCCTTGGAAGAATCTCCCACCCAGTCCAGAATTTTAACAGGTCAGTCAATTCATCAGGTGATGCTGTGGATTAAACAATACAGATCAAATGATGGGTTGCTACAAATAAATTTAGAAAACAATTTTTAGTATGCAATAAATGCATCGTAGTTATCTATGACGTAATAAATACTGCAATACTGTATACCGTGGTATAAAAGGTGTGAAAAATACTCTTAATAAAGCTGTAAGTGAAGAGTATGTGGCTATCTACTTCCTGTCCTACATACGGGTGTGCAAAAATAGTCAACTGTTTAAAAGTAACTTTGCACTTATAATTATAAACTTTGGGTGACTAACTTATTTTTATAAAATGTTGGCAAGAATTCTCCTTAAACATACCATTTTCAATGAAGTGGCGAAGATAACCTGATACACGGCATTTTGTGTCAAGTGAACAGTCGTCGTCGTCGTCGTCATCATGAGGCCAGGTGATGCGCTGCAGGATTATCTACAATGACAACAATATTACTACTTTATCACGGCTTCTATCTATCCACACACACACACAATACTGAATTGTAAACGTTACCGCAGGGTTACAATCCACTGCTCGATCCTGTGGAAAAAGCTGGGCCACTGTGTCAGGTCGTTTGGTCAGCAATGTCCACATTGGTGTCTCTTTAAGACCACGTCTGAGTTGCTTAATTTGTCTTATGACACGTCCAATTACCTGTTAATAGGGTTAGGGTTAACAGACAATAAGGGACAGAAGGTGAATCGTCTTTTTTTTTATCCCAAAGCAAGGTATGAGGATGACTTTTGCCAATTTGTGACAATTTCTTTCAAGTTCACATACAGCATGGATCAACATCTTCTCAAAAAGCCATCTTCGGTTATTTCCAGTAAG
Source organism: Percina caprodes (assembly GCA_013375575.1). Classification (NCBI taxonomy): domain Eukaryota; kingdom Metazoa; phylum Chordata; class Actinopteri; order Perciformes; family Percidae; genus Percina; species Percina caprodes. The sequence goes on along the minus strand of JABXJD010000152.1, from coordinate 121,671 downwards.
GCCAGGGAGATCCCAAGCGTAGGCCAAGTCCTGGACACTTTTTTTGTCCTTGTCTGAGAGTTCAGATTCCTCTTCAAGCTTTAAGACAGAAAGAAGTGCAAGGCAAGTTCATCTATATAGCACTATTTAAATTTCTTAACACAACATTTAATAACATTAAAAAGCTGTTTAAAATGCTAAACCAGTAAGTAATTAAAGAGAATATAAAAAAGCTAAAATAGGACAGTCTCCACCCCCTCAGCTGTTTTTCCATAAAATATTAGAGCCCACTGTAAAGTAAAATTGGCTAAGGGGTGGAGACTGTCTTGCTTGATTGTATATAATGGGGAAGAAAAATGAGGTTAGATAAAAAAATAAAAACATACAAGCCTGATTGTTTCCCTGATGTCTAGATCTGGACAGTCCTCTAGTGTTACTGTTGCAGTCTCTGGGCTTCCTCCAAACAGGACATGCACAACAGCAGGGCTGAGCCCTGATAGGCATGGTCCTCCATGAACAAAGGAGTGCCCCACCATTCTCCCTGCCATGACGAACATGTCACTTTCCACGAGAAAGTGAGAGGCTGAGGGACTAAATGGCCTGGCTGTCCATCAAAGAGACGTGTAACAGCAGTGTTTGCTGTAACAAATAAAATGTAGACAGAAAATTCCAAACATTACATACTTTGCCAGGGTCCAGCAAACAAACAGATATAAAAACAGAATTGCAGTATATGTAAAAGAAAAACCTTTTAAACACAATACTTTAATAACATTATTGACAAGTCAGCTTACACATAGCTACAGTCTACATACCAAAGTTGATGCAAAACCCAGACTTAAGCTTGTCCATGCAAGTTGAGAGGAAAGCGACTCACACCCTCTCCAATGGCTGCATCACCTGTAACACAACGGAGAGGTTGATATAGTAAAAGAGAGAAGCAATACTTTAAGTAGGCCTAAACTACTTTGACATGAAATTGAAGCTACCTTCAAGTTTGCAATTCAAGGGCCGTGCCCATTCCACATTTGGCTTCTTATAGAAGCAGATGAGCGCAGCATCTTGTTCAGCAGGGTTCTTTCTAACATCCATGCTGAGAAGTAAGGGATTCTTACTTTCATGATGGCTAAGAATAGAATCCCGAAACAGAGACATGGCCTTGGTAGGGTCTTGTACTGTGAGCCACTCTGGTAAGAGATAAAATGAAAATGTTACCAATAAACTGACTTAGGATATGGAACTTACGGAAAGAATATTTCAGCAATCACATATTCTAAAATCAGACAATAAAATTGGTTGCAATAAATAGAAACTGCTATTTACCAAAAGCAGTACAATACCGTAATGTTTTACTATGATCAGATAAGGTGTAGATTATGCCATGTGACATGCCACTTTTGACTGCATTGCATCATCACAGTTTACCCTCCCTAACATTCTTGTCCTGCTACTAACCCTGAATAGGACCTACCATCTGCAACTGTTTCACTACTAGAAAGAAAGTTTTCTAAAAAAGAAATAAAAAAAATAAAAAATACTAGAACATAGCAGATTTATGTAACAATAGTTACACCTATGTTAAAAAAAAAAAAAAAAAAGCAGTCCAGGGATTGCTGCTTGCTCTTCAACAGTACTCCTATCCAACACCTCATTTCCTGCCCTGGCCACATTCACAACACAATGTTAAACACTATAATTAATTTGTAAAACTGCTTTAATGGTTTACATCTGCTGGTGAGTGAAACAAGTACATATGTACAAAAAAAAAACAGGATTACAGTATATAATGTACCTTTCTCCACATGAAGCAGCATGTACTTCAATGAAGTCAGCAGGAAACATTTTCATGCAGATAGGACAGGGCTCCTGAACTGGTGCTGAGAAAATAGTTAGCAAAGATAATCAAAAATTAGACATTAGCAAGAACCACTTAAATTTAGTCATGGCTTTGTATTTTAAGAAACCCATTTAACCTTATTGAAAATTGTGATTTTCAGCCATCCATATTGAATGCCAAATCAATTGAAAATGCTTTATTTAGTTTTTACAGTGTCTCTCACCCTGCTCACTGTCATCCTCCCCATTAACCAGGTTGTCTTCATCATTGTCAACATCAATGATGTTGCAAGATTTCAAGTGTTCCATCAGGAGCTGCAGTGGAATGGCTGCTCCACACTTTTGGCACTTTGCCTTGGGCATGCAACTGAATGCTTCATTACTTAGTTGCAAAGGAGTTGTTTTGAGTTCGTCTTGAATTGGAGCTATGTAAAGAGGAGATTTACCCCCCTGGCTTGCAGCCTTTATGATGTTGCCTGTGTAGCCAGTATGATCAGGTGCCACCATGGAAAGCTTTCGGGAACCCCATCCTCCTATAGAAAACATTAACATGAAAAAAATAATCTGAAAATGCTTTACATATGATAGAAACTGTTTACACACACAAAATTGTGCATACCTCCTGCTTTGTAAAGCAGCCAGCCTCCAGTTACAGCCGCCAATTGAGGAAAGACAACTTTAAGTGTTTCACATAACTGTAAGCAGAGCAGATATATAAAACATTAATAAACAAAGGATGCTGACCTGTTGAAATTAAAGATGATTGTACTAGAACATTAGGCAGAATTAAAACCTGTGCCAAAGGATTAGAATTTTCAAATACATTAATGCAGACTATGCTTAAGGTATATAAGACACTTTCTTCCAAACAATTTTAGTAAATGGTTGTCTTGGTTGTCACATCTCAAAAAGTAATGAGGTAGGACTAATTAACTAAATTCCTCATAGTTATAGTACAACTATCATAAATATATACATCTATGGAATGTGCTCACCTCATCATGTGTTGTACTCTCATCTAAATGAACAGACCTGCGGCCCAGTCCTGCCTGCAAGTGGACTATTTGGTCTTGTTCTTTTGGTGTTTTTCATATTGTTTTGGCAAAGGTGGAAAGCAACTTCCAGTGGTTTAGGCCTTTTAGCAGGAACAAGATTCACTGTAGGAAAACGCCTCTTCCCTTTTCCCTTAGTGAACATACCTGGAAAAGACCTGTAGGAAATAACACTTGATTACTATCAAACTGAGTTTTTATAAGATTCAATAAATCCACAGAATACAATGTTGAACCTTGTCATTTCTATCTGAAGAGAAGGCCTTGGTGGCTGATTGCCTGACATCTCATTTTGGCCTATTTGCCTCTGTTCCCTGCAGTATTGAAACCAAAGATAGTCATTAATCAAAGTCTGTAATTGTTAGGTTTAAAAATATCCATGTGAACAGATTAAAAATATATATTTTAAACACTGAACCTTATATCCTGACTGCTGCAAGGTACATCACAACTGGCTGCACTTCCTCCCCTTTCAGATGCAGTCAATAAGGACATTAAGTTCCTGGCAGATCGTAAAATCTCAGCATGATTACCCTGTCAACACAAATATAAATAAAATACAAAATAACATCACAAAGAGAAAAAAGGTTTTAACAAAAACAAAGGTCATACATCTAATGTTTAAAGCTAATGTGTAATTCTTTCTGTGCATCTGACAGCTGTTAAAAAAATTAAAAAAATCACACAAATATCCCGCTGTAACGTTAGATATTATGTGTTGATCCTTCTAACTGTATCATCTACACTGATGGCTGTCTGTGAGCTTCAACCATTAAAGTCTTTTTGCAATTTTCAAAATTTTATTTTGTTGAAAAGTGGGCGGCCACCGTTAAGCGCCAGAAATGGCAAAAGTACTGACTATATTTTAGAATTACGCAGCACATCGGCCAGGAGTCATTCTTGATGCATAGTCTACTATCTCAAACATCTCTCAGATAAGGCCAAGGATGATGGGAATCTACCGAATCAACAGTCAGGTGTAACCTAGGTAACAGGTGAAGAACACAAACAACTAAACAGTAGCTAACTTACTTTAAATGTACCAGAACTACAGACCAATACAACAGGCTTAATGAACTGACAACATCAGTTATACAACTTACAGTTCTCAAAGACGCGGACACGCGCGGAGACACACACAGACACACAAACACCCAACTGATTATCCTCCGGACAGCTAGTCGCTTTTTTTAACGGAGCACCCCTGGGGTCAGCTGAGAAAAAAAACTAAACAGAGAGCACGGATTAATAATATTAATAAACGTGAGCAAAGTAGGAAAGATATTCACAGATTGAAACTTCTGGGATCAATAACTCTATAGCAAAATGATATTAAATCACAAAAGATGCATCGTATCGTAGTGAGGTTAACAACGAGCTACAAACTAATTTTTATCAAAACGAGCAGTCCTCCAACCTGAAGAAGTAAGACTGGTCTCTATAGCAACCGGCGGTGCTTAGACGTCTATAAACTACAACACGACACAAAAATATCTATTAATTTAATGAATAAATAAATAAGGTAGTGTCTCCAAACTTATGTTTTAACAGTAAGTGCTGTAATACAACTAGAAGGAGACAAGTTATATTAAGGTAAGAATATATATGGAATATCTCTCCTATTTTACTCCCGTATATAAATCCTTGAGCACGGATTGTTATGAATCCCTTTCTCAGCTGACCCCAGCGGGGCTCCGTACTTTTTCTTTTCTCTCACTTCTCTCGCTGTGTGGCGCGCGCGCGCCCGCTTGCGGTGTGGGGCGGTGTCCGCGCTTTTCTCCGACATGACGACCTTTAGTACAAAACTAAAGTAACGAGTCAATTTTGTAAAATATAAGGAGTATAAAATACCAATATTCCTGTTAAAATGTAAGTAGTCGCCACAAAAATAAATAGTAAAGTAAAAAATATCTGAAAAATCTACTTTAGTACAGTTCTTCCCATCTCTGTTAAGCGCTAGCGTTAGCTACCTAGCTATAACATGTTGTCCTGCAGACTTAGCTAGCTACATAGAGACACAAGTCACACAAACCGTAGCTATGTGTTCCAAACATATTTAGCTACAACATACTTCTATCGAGCCCTGAGTTGGGTTGGACATGAACAGCAAACTTACCGGAGCACCGTCGTTTCCCCTGGCTGTCATGGTAACAGCGGTTTACCGTTTCAATATCCGTGCCGACCGAGATCTTGGGTCACATGACAGACAGGCCGTGTTCTGATAGGCCAGACGTCGGTTCGATTGTATGCAGGCTCAACTGCTTCTCTAGCCTGGGTAGCCGGATGTTACTGTGTGAATATTTAACTTGAATTTTTCGATCTGAATTTCAGCAATTGAATTTGACTGATATTGAATTTTTTCAATCTGAATTTTAGCAATCGAATTTGATCAACTTGAATCTATTTTATCTGAAATTCTACAAGTTGTATTTTTGTATCTGAATTTTTGACCATTAAAAAATATGTATCGAAATTCATGTTTTTAAAATGGAAACCAAGAATTTTCAAATTTAAATTTCAAAGAGGTGAATTGAGAACAAATAAATTCAGATCCATAATTTTCAAAATAAAATATTTCAACATTAAGTATTCAGTGGCTGATAAAATTCAAAGACTTATGTCTCTTATTCGCTTCCATAACAAACATACTTATTGTATCCCAGATTCAATGAGCAAGTGTATCTTTGTGAAATGTTCAATAACTGTACAGGGCCTTGAAAGAGAGACACGTTGGGAAAATGACACAGCTGTGTCACATTACAAAAGGCTAACTAACTAGTCTGTATGCAATATGTTTTTTATTCTTTCATTAATAAAAATTAACAAACATTACTTTTTCAAGGCACCGCTCTCTGCATATTACCTCCTCAACATAAACAAACTGCAGATAGAGGCTATGAGCAAGAGCAATGCTTGGAAGACGAAACATACTTCAATCCATGGCCAGGCACTTCCAATTTATTTTGATGGATTAGAATGCAGGAGTTCCATTCATTAGTGTGCAGAGCTAAGAGTGTGTGTGTAGCCATGCATGTGTATACTGAAAACCAGTAAGTTAAGGTGTTTGCGAATGAAAGAGTGAAAGAGTGAAAGTGTGTTCATTAGAAAGATGTAAGACATCATGGTGGTCTGGAAGTAAAAGCAGCCATAGCTTGTTTAGCAAACAGAGATTAATGGAAGCTAAAACAACAGTCAAACTCTATAACTCGTTCTCTCTCTTACTTAATTCAACAGGTTACCTTCACAGGCCAACATAAACACTTGTGAATAAGCCCATGCAGTCTTCCAAATGTGGTTTGGTGCTCAATAGAGCCAGATATTATGCAGACCTGTTTTACATATATTTAAATTACAATGGCCTGAATTTATTAAGGAAACATATAGATGGAGACAGCTTCCAATGCTTTTGCCAACAAAATACCATTTCTTTGAAAGACTACAGGAAAACATGTCTTAAAAGTACATCTTTAAGAGTAGTTGAATCTGATGTTTGGGGTAGTGTTAGGTTACACACTGTGTCAAAGCTAAACTGACAGCACGTAATTATATATAATAATAATCCATATCACATTTCTATAATGTAAATATTCGTGGACAATTATGTGCAATAAGTACTCGGTGCAATAATTTATTAGTTATGTGTGCAATATCTGACATTATTGTAGTCTGACATGCTCCAGCCACTTGTTCACTAATGCTACTTACGTTCACACTGTACTCCAATAGCATTTGTACAATCCATTTCATCCATCCAATCCAGCATGATCTTTTGTGTGTTTGCTGTCATAATTTCCCATTTTTTTGGGATCAATATGTATGTATGTACCTTTACCCCACCCCCAACAAGGATAATCTGTAATCGTATCGTTTATAATAGTATGATTTTAGATCAGTGTTTACAGTCTTTCTAATGCAATAACTTGAACTGCACTGTGTCTGTGCTCATGCATTGATTTGAATACATTGACATTAAAAAGTCTTGCTTATATAACAACTGCATAAAGCAGCCCATTTGTCAGACTTTGAAGCAAATTAGGTGTCTCCATCCATGAAGGCGTATAATATGCATTTACATATACACATCTCATGTTTATTATTGTATTAAAATGAGGTTGAGAACAGGCTTTGACGAGAAGGGGCCGTCAATGATTTCCTCAATGTGTAACAATCTAGTGTGCTCCATGTCACAGAAAACATGACATGAATGATAAGTACCAATAAAAATGGAATAGTTGGTATCAATGGCTAGTTATGTTAACACTGATAACACAAGGTATACGAGCAATGTCCCCTTGACCAGTGTCTCTCTAAAACCAAACTGTTGTAGTGTTGGCTGTTAATAGTTTTGGGCCAGGTAACCTGTATAAATAGCCAAACATCCTTTTTCATCCTGTATTGTGTGTGTGTGCGTGCGTGCGTGCGTGGTAAAGGTAAGGAGGCACTCAGACAGCAAAAGGGATAAATGAAAAGTCACCAATGCAGAAATAACAGAGAGGAGAAAGAGTCAGTAACAGAGATGAAGAGAGATAGGAGTGGAAATATGTGCTTAATTTATAAAAACAACAGAGAGGTATGGCTGTGTGTGTTGTTGCGAATGGGTATAACGATCTAGGAAGTGAACCTTGAAAGGTATTCTAGGTAAGAGACGGCTAAATACCTACAATAAAATGAGAGCAACATTGTGAAAGAGAAAACAGAGGGAAAGAATGACTGTTTGCAAGATGATAGGTAAGTCACAAGTCAACTGAAAATATTGAAAAAATTAAGTTGTACTGTATATAATAGAGTGGCCAATAAAGCTATTCATAATTTATTTTTTTAATAATATTTTGGGCACTTTAGGCCTTTATTTTGACAGGACAGCTGTAGACATAAAAGGGAAAGAGAGGGTTGACAATGTGCAGCAATGGAACGCAGGTCGGGGTCAAACCTGCGGTTGCTGCGCGAAGGAGCAACTCTCCATACATGGGGGCCCGCTCCACCAACTGAGCCACCCAGGCTAATTTTGATAACTTGTATTATAACTTTTAATATTTATTAGTTAAAAGAAGATATAGGACAACACAGCAATGATTTAATGTCTAACAAGATCTGAGAGAGCATTTGGGGGGTGATTTTTGCCGCACATCAGAGGGACTATGGGCAGGTTTTACTAAACCCTTAATATGAATAATATGGTATTCTATTTTAGGAATTCAGGTGATGCTTTAAAACCTCATTATCTACATACTGTTTATGCAGTTCAATGTTTACACACTCCATGGAGAGTTCAGTTTAATTACCCAAGAGTGAATTAAAGCCGTTTAAATCAAATTTTTATCTTTTTTTATTTATTTTTTTTAAACCTGTCAATCAGTAAAATGAGGTGACTTCTCATTTTCTCAATACTAACTTTCATTTGTGTTTTTTTTTCCACACACAAAGGCTTGTGACTAAAAGAAACGCTGGCTCATTCCACAGGCTGTCAAAAATAAACTTGCCATTCTCTTGTTACCACTGCTGAATATCCTTTAAGCAAGGCAGTAAAAGGAATATACCACCGTTTGTTGAAATAGGGCTTGTCACAGTCTCCCCTACCTGTAGATAGGTGGGCCAACGCATTTTTTGTCTCAGTGCATGCATTGTTTTAGTCTGGTGGAATACTGGCAGCGCCGCAGCTAGTTAGCTTAGCGCAGTGCATGAAATCTTATTTTGCCGGTTAGCATATTGTGAGTCAAAGTGAGCAACCTAATTACTTCTTGTGGCCTGCATATTCACAACAAGTACAAGTAGCAATGCAGATTAAGCCTAGACAATTTCCGACGCAGATATTGATTTGGGACTATATTGGGTGGAAGCCAAGCCAAAGCAGTGCTACATGGCGCCAAGATATCACGCAGCAACTCTGTGTGAGGAAAGGTCTAATACGGGTTGATCTATCCTGTAAAAAAACAATTTGTCATGTTTACAGTAATCACTTACTCTGTGGACAGCTGTTTTTCTCAGTTGTTTTCATCACATTGAAAAAAAAAAGTTAAGGACTGCAGGATGCCCCAAGTCCCCGGGCTGTTGAGTGATTGCAACCTCCTCCTCCTCTTGTTCTATTTCAAAAGCACGCAGCTCCTCTTCTGAAAACTGGTTGATAGAGGTATGCTTCTGGATCCTAAATGTCTGAGAAGTTTCTTCGTCTCTCACAAAATCCGCCATGTTCATTGCCATTCAGTCTACTGTAGGAAAAATAGCCAGCTATTCTCGCCGGGTATGTTGACGGAAGTTGTGGGGTTTAAGGTGCTGCGTGATCTCTGCGCCCATGTCGCAGTGCTTCCACCCACTATAGTCCCAAGTCAATATCTGCTTAGGAAATAGTCTAGTCTTAATCTGCTTTGCTATTTGTACTCGTGAATACATAGGCCACACAAAGTAATTAGGTTGTTGTTGTTGGCTCACTTTTACTCACAACGTGCTAACTGGCAACATAGGATTTCATTCACTGCGCTAAGCTAGCTAGCAGCAGCTCTGCCCTGTGTTGCACCAAACTAAAACAATGCATGTAATGAGACAAAAAAATGTGTTGGCCCACCTATCTACAGCTAGGGGAGACTGTGATAAGCCCTATTTCAATACAAGGTGGTGTGTTCCTTTAACACCCAAATGGTCAAAGGAACCCTCCCAGGGAAAAACAGTTGTACTTGGCATTTCCCAGGTGTGGTTGTGTACGAGAACCAGTGAGTCAGATGTTTTGCTTTCTTATAGCTCCTCTAATAGCTCACTCCCATCAGTTATTCTCTAGCACGCTGTGCCATAGCCAACATGCTTGCGGGCGCACGTTGAGTCTCTGTCTATCTATTTGACAAGTTAACAGTTTGTAACATAGAAAAAAAATGAATTATAAACGATTACATTTGCATAGTTTGTAGCTGACTTTAAAAGCTTCTCAAGATTCTCTATTGGCTGTTGAAACAGGTAACATCCCTTGCATTCAAAAACCAGCCTCTGCGACTTAACCAGCTGGTTTGAGGCGAGTTGAATATACCCAGTTCAGACCACTGCAACTGCACTGGACTAAGGTCAAAGTACATTTTTACCGTAATTATGCAAACAACAGACAAGCTTATATACAGATATAACCAGGTGACTATGGTCCAATTACAAGCACGGAGTAGGTAAATAGAACATATCAATGAGTGGATGTGCCACAAACTCCTTCAAAAAGACTGATAAAACAACACTAACCGTCTATGGATCCAAAATAGAAAGACGCGGTGCTCAGCTTAAATCGCTACTGTTAAAGACCACAAACCAGGCCACATTAAGATAATTACAAAATCTCTCACTTTCTGAATCTATGAAGAATGAAAGAACTTGTGTCTCTGTAGCGAGTGTTTTACTCACGTTAGCAACTTAAGATATATGTATGCAAACCGTGACATCTATTTTTCGAGCGCATGTGCAAATGACTTAAGTAGGGTATTTTCACACTTGACGTTTATTATTGTACAAATTAGTTTGTACAGCAAAAGTAATTGCAGTTACCTTATGTAAGTCACTCTGAAGCTGACTGGATTGAATAGAAAGAAAGAAAACTAATGTACTAATACATATGATTAAAAAAAAGAAGAAAATTCTCTTTCCCATCCCAAATACGTGTGCATATAGCCCTTACCCTGTATAAGTTTAATGGAAAAATGTTTAAATCAATGCTCAACTTAGTCAAAGTTGATGTAAAATGTTTCAATGTTTGAAAATTAAGATGCCAGCCATATTACCTGCCCAGAGAATTTACCAGTGTTTTTGTTGTTGCTGTTTACATACATGTCAAGTGGATGCGCCGACAGTGTTGTTGTCATTAATTAGAATTCCTCATGGGGGCGACACAAACTATGCACTATAGCTACTGTATAAAACTGATTAAGGCAACTAACTTTGAATTCATATTTCTATTTTTGTAAACATGTTTCTACCTTCTTTTGTCTGTAAACCAATATGCTTTCCTTTTTTCTTTGTTTCTCTCTTGCTTCCAGGAAATATTTGTTTAACATATAGTTCTTAATTACAGTTTTCTGCTAAAAACAATGGTTCCAATCATTTTGTATGTGTGTGTGTGTGTGGGTGTGATTAACTACTGTATATGTGTGGAGACAGGGAGGGATGGTCAATGTCTACTGGTCTGAAAGAATATCCAGCCTACAGGACCATTTATTTCACTGCTTCACTACACAGTTCAATTCTTTCAATATCGGCTGAAAACACAGAGGAAAAACACACAAGCATTCCCTTGCTCAATCTAATGCATACACACACAAACAGAGGTAAAGCAAAAAATAAAGCAACACACGCACACACACCCTCTGCAAGTCAAAAGTATTAATAAAACAATTTGCAGAGAGACAATAAAAGTGACATCTGTGTTTCTTTAAAAAAATGACAGGTTAGCATTAATGTAGAAAGGGCTGCTGCCAACAGCCATCAACCAATCATGTGAAATCATCTGGAAATATGGAAATGTCATCAGCCAATAGTGGGGAAATAAGGAATTGGTTGGCCATACAAGAAAGAAACACTAGATAACAAATGCAACAATTGCTTTCTTGAGATTGTCTTCCTTTCAGGCTAAGGCAGTTTGTTAATATTATAAAGCTTATAAAGCTTTTACCATGAAAACTCACACAAGAAAGCTCCTTCCCTTTACTTTCTTTTCTGGACTTTCTAAATTATCTTTCAACCTCTCCTACGTTCTCATGCAGCTCAAAAGCTGTTCAGCTGTGTGTGTGACTTTTGAATAGTTTTCTTTTTTGTGTACGTGACATGTGTGGGTTTGTGTGTGTGTGTGTGTGTGTGTGTGTGTGTGTGAGTGAGTGAGAGAGAGAGAGAGCGCCTGAGCAAAAATGAACTAGCAGTATTTTCTTGGTTGCACAGTGAGACGCACACTACAATTTCATCTGCTTGGTTGTGCCATTCATCAGTTGACAAATCCTTTCAATATAGTCTACCTGGCCTCGCTCGCTCATCATTTTAAAGGAATTACACTCTCTGGGGAGAGAGGGAGATAGAGGAGAGTGGGAGATTAGAGAGGGAAGTGAGAGGAAGTAACACGAAAAGAGGAGGGAAGTAGAACAGGAAAGATAAGGCAGGTATCTTTTCAATATCATCTGCCCAGTTCAAGCAATTCCCTGTCAGAGGAAGACGAGAGAAAAAGAGGGATTTAAAGCGAGCATAGAGGGGGAGGATGAAGGTGGAAAAGGTGTGACGGTAGATAGGAAATAAGAGAGATGATGGCCATTTACACAAGATCTAATGAAGCTTTCTCTGTAGCCATTTCGGTTGAGTGGTTACAAAAAAACTATCTGGCCTAGAAGCTGAAGAAAACATGGTTGGGTTAAAGCATGTATGTCACTGGGGTTATCAATGACGCAATTGCTGTTAAAGAGGAATGATTAAGGTTAGGTTATAAGGCCTAGGAAGCTAGGCCTGTAGGGGGCTTAACAGGAAGTAATAACATAACAGAGCAAGCCCTCAATAGGTGTGCATACTGTAATTTCACATAATAGGTTTGCATACACTCAGTGTACACTGGTCCCTTTTTTAAGTATACCTGTACACAAGGAACACGCCAACTTATTAGGACTTTAGCTTATTCACCGTATCCCCCAGAGTTAGATAAGTCCATACATACTCTTCTTATCTCCGTGCGTGTCGTAACTCCAGTGCTAGCCTAGCTTACCACAGATGCTGGAGGTAACCAGCTCCAACTAGCCTACTGCTCCCAATAACTGACAAGATAACACCAACATGTTGCTATTTACATGTTGTGATTTGTATAGTCACAACGTGTACAAATAATAAGGTCACATGAGACACAGCCATCTTCTAACCATATACAAACTGGGAACTATATTCTCAGAAGCCAAAGCACTGCTACTTGGGTGGCGTGATTAGCGCAACACCTGAAAAGCACCGTTGTTACGCTTTGCTTCTCACCACAGGGCTTCTTGTGTGCTGCTAGCAAGTCACACCGCCAAAGTAGCAGAAGTTGCAGTGCTTCGGGTGCGCCAAGCAGAGTTACGACATGCACAGAGATGAGAAGGGTATGTATCAACTTATCAAATTCTGGGTGATATGGTAAATAAGCTAAGTCCCAATAAGTTAGCGTGTTCCTCTTTACACACATTTGAAAATACATGCTTTTCTCGCCTAAATGTTTTACCAAAAATAAAAAGTGACACAGTTCCCATATACGTTGGCCCTTTAGGATGTGCCTGAGGTCATTGGGAAGTTAACACTCAATTTTTTTATTCCAAGTGTGATTCTGGGCCTTACTGACACAGAGCTAAAGAGGTTAGAATAGAGAATTTCTATTTCCGTCCAAGTAAAGAATTTGTAAAATGATTAAAAAACACTACTGTAAGCATATTCTTGCTTTGACACAGCTGCAGCCATCACAGGGCTAACATTTTCTGCTCAAGTTTGGTTTCAATCAATTTGTCTTCTTCATGGCTAAACAGGTAGGCCGGTTTTGTAACATCTAGTTTTAACTGTAAGGAATAGCTGTCAATCTTTCCCATGTTGGTCCTCCCTGAAATCTGCGACATGATTGGCTTCTATTAGGGCCAGTTCGGGTTACACTAGAGGGATTGGCTGACGCAACCTGTCAATCGAATCCTTAGACGCCAGAGAATCTGCCAGCGTGCTCAGTTACACTGTGGCAGACTCGGCAGGGAGGAGATAAGCGATCAAAACCCAGAAATTATGAACTGTTTAGTTTTCTTTCCGTTGAAACTCAGCTAGAACAAAGATTGTGAGGGGACCAGCTTGTTTTGGATAAAATGGCTTGGATATTCTAATTCCTTGGATTGTTGGCGATCTTTCACCGCTGTGAATGAAGACACAAGGAAAAAGGTATGGATGCACATTCGACTTCAGACTCTTGCGGCGCAGAATCTTTCTGTATTTCTTTACTTCATAACAGGATTATAACCGCTATAAGTCATCTGTGTGTGGGCTTAATGAAAACATGAGACTTTAAGTTTTCAAATGGTGTGCTGCATGAGCGTTTTTGTAAAGATTTAATGCTTGTAATTTATGAGTGGAGAAAACGTTTTCTCTTAATTGGAGAAAACAGTCCCGTTGTCGGAACAATAGCATGCATGTGTTTTTTTACACAGATTAAAGCAGAATTGTCTAAAGTAATGTAACACAATTTTATTAGACTTTGGACCCTTATACCTTATACGAAACCAGTGAAAGTAGAATTTAAGAACGGAGGAAGTAGAAAATGGAGACATAAATACAGGAAAGGAGCCGAGACTGAAAAGAATAAAATACAGGAAAAAAATTAGCAAGTCATTATTTCTGTCTCCAACAATACCAGCACCTCTGCCTATAGATGCATGTCCTGACAAAATAATGGTTAAGAAGCAAGAAGGTGGCAAAGAGAGCGGAGTGGAGAGATAGGAAAACAACAGGGGAAAAGAAAGATGGGGGGGTGGGGGGGGGTGAAGACTGCGAGCTACAGTTGGGAGCTACATAGGATGACGCTGTAACCTATTTGTTGTCAAACAGAGTGAAAAATGACAAAGCCAACAAAGCCTGACAAATGGAGTGCCTTTTTTTCCTACCGTATGGAATTGAGGATTGTTATTTTCTTTTGACTTCACGAGAGTGTGTTGGTGTACTCCCCTCTGTTGTGTGTTTGTGTTTATTCTCTAGTGAGTGGTAGCTACAGGGAATACCAATCCATTTCAGTCTCTGCATGAGCTGAATTGACTTTTCCTACAAACACTGCTTCGTACCTGGGTCTGTGACCCCATGCATCCCTCACTGTGGCAGGTTTCTGTCTGTGTGTGCAAATGCCCGTCACGTACCAGATGGGCATAATAAAGGATAATCATAGCCTTGTTTTTAAGGCAAATTTCCTTTACTTCTATTCCTCTCTCCTTTTCGCATTTCTATCACTCACTCATCCCCTTCTCTCCCTCCTCCCTCATTTTCTCTTATATTGTTATTTCAATTCCACACTTGAATGAACAAACTTAAATGATGAATAGCAAAACTGTATCTGGAAATGCTGTGTGTGTATGTGACTTTTAGGACACATATTGGTAATAAGTGGCAGCTGTCCGAAAAACAGTAAAAGTATAAAACACACAAGGTGAAAAAGAAACTCTCTCTGCCCCTCTAGTTGTCTTTGCCTGGTCCAAGATGACTCTAATGTGTCTCTAAGGAGATATTAACACAATACGACTGCTCCCAGCTGTTCAGGAGCACACACACACTGTCCAAGTGGTGACCTGTTAGCAGGTGGTAATGGTACAGAGTGCTTACTCGGTGCCAACAGCCTTACAGATGTTCCTATCATGGATCTAACACAGCCTTACTCACCACCCTGTAAAACATATTCATAATAACTCTTATACATTTTTGCTAATAAACACACAAACAATTGTAAAGACAACAAATTATTAAGAGCAAGGAAGAAGGAAGGATGACAACAACCAAAGAACAAGGAAAGGAAGAAAACAGAGGATGATGAAAGTAGGGCTACAGAGAGATGGAAGGTTGGACGAAAGAACAAAAGAGGAAAGAAGGAGGAAAGAGAAATGGATAGATGGATTTAAGCATGGTTATGTAGACAGGAAATGCTTTTTGACTCATACCACTTGTCCATTCTGGGGGTTTTTGTGGGCGTAGGGAGGACCTCTGATGTGATTCCACATCTGACCGGATGTCATCGCAAAAACTACACACTATCACACAGAGAGAGAGAGAGAGAGAGAGAGAGAGAGAGAGAGAGAGAGAGAGAGAGAGAGAGAGACATTAGTTTTGAAGTACTATTTACTGTTATTATCATGGTTTTTAACTGAGTTTGAGTAAAATTTATCTTTCTCAAAGTAAGACTAACACCTACAAATTATATGTATAATTCATTTAATTTAATTTATATTGTTTATTGTGGAGAAATTACAATTTACACTGTGTTTTGTTAGTAATCACTACACACAGGCCTAAAACACACACACACATGCTCAGGATCTATTCATGCACTAATAGAGAGATGTCAAAGTGAGTGGGCTGCCAGCCGGACCAGCGCCCTGAGCGGTTGGGGTGGGGGGGTACGGTGCCTTGCTCAAGAACACCTGGCAGTGCCCAGGAGATGAAGTGGCATCTCTCCAGCTACCATTCCACACTCCGTACTTTGGTCCCTGTACGGGGACTTGAACCAGCAACCCTCCAGGTCCCAACTACTG
The DNA here is from genome assembly GCA_013375575.1 of Percina caprodes. NCBI lineage: Eukaryota > Metazoa > Chordata > Actinopteri > Perciformes > Percidae > Percina > Percina caprodes. The sequence goes on along the minus strand of JABXJD010000152.1, from coordinate 105,581 downwards.
AGCTACTGCTACCCTATGCAGAAAATTCTACAAATGAGGTGAGATTACTTCACTTAATTTGTTTCCTGAACAGTTTCACTTGACTTACAGTGTGTCTCCTTCTTGTGAAGGCGGACATTTTTGGCAGAGCATATATTGAACTTCTCACAGTGGATTAAACCCCAATGTGTGTGTGTGTTTGTATAAATGTATCCGTGTGTCATACCAGTGCAGCCATAGCCCATCCAGTCTTGTTGTATATGAATTCCAAGTTGTTTCTCCTCAGATACAGCAGACCTCCAACCAGTGACACCAACAGAGCCAAAGCAATAGTGCCTGAATAATTAGGAGGACGGAAGACACGAATCTGGACGGACAGAGAAAGAGAAAAATAAAGAGTGGGAGATGAAAAGTATATAACCTTCATTAAATTACTATCCTTTATTCTTCCTTTTCTCAGTTTGAACCAAGAAATAGGTTTTCTTGGCTTGACCACAAGTGAATCAAGAAAGAAAAATCTAATCTTTTCATCAAGGAGTAAACCTCTATATGTGGGCGCCCATACCCAGGCGCCCATCTATTTATTTTTATATATATTTATGCTGTTCAGGGTTGCACAGGGTTGAAACCGATACACAAACTGTATATACATTACAAAAGATATCTATACTTTTTGTGTTTTTTCTATTTCCTTTCATTTGAAATGTTTCGTATTTTACAATAAACTACTCTTTTGGAACAGCACTTGATATGTCCAATGTCAAAGCTTTTTACAAAATTTCAATTCACAGGTATCCAACAAAGGGTCTAACATTGAACCTGTGAAATATAAAATGTCAGATATAACTTGTAGTTGTAAATAAATATAAGTAAACAACATTTTAGCAAAGCCTCAAAGCAAAAAACTAAGTGAAAATATGCACCCAAAGTTCAAACTGTGTGGGTTTAAAAAAAAAATTGCACCCAGCTGCAAAACTGTATAGGCATGTTTGCGTTATTACATCACGTGTGCAATATCTTAATGGTAGCCTCCGTTTCCTGTTGTTAGCCGACAGGAGTGGCACCCCGATCTGTCTTCTGCTGCTGTCACTCATCTGCTTCAGGGTTCGGTGTGTTGCGTGTTCAGAGCTGCTCTGCTCTAAGAGTGGTTATTTGAGTTACGCTCCGGGAAGTGCATGCACATACCAGTAGATCAGTTTATGAAATATTCTAACAAACCCATGCCACGTTCAAAGTCACATAACCTTCCATCCCTATTCTGATACTTGGTTTGAAATCAGCACATCATTTTGACTGTGTGTACATGCCTACATGCAGTGAGTTGCTGCCACATGGTTGGCTAATTAGATAATTGCATTAAAGAGCTGTTGAACAGGTACACCTAATAAAATGGCCAGTGAATGTATCAATCTACTCCTGTCTACCCAACCATCCCATAATTGACAGCAAAGATGTCATTCAAAACAGGAACAAGCCAAGCCAAACTGAGGAAACGCCATCTTATGTGAGGAAACACCAGAGGCAAGACACTTAAAATACACATATACTTATATTTACATACACATATATTTTTCCTCTGCAGTAACCAGTTTACCACTGTAAACAATGCTGCCGTATGTGCAACATATTTTGAAGAAACATGATGTAAAGGGATATAGAACAGTGCAATGATAGAATATAAACTTCATTAAACCTATCATAATGTTTTATTATTATCATTATTTTTAATCGAGAAAAAAAAACTGCTGTCTATAAGCACATCAAAGCAGTTGCTGCTAAAAGACAAAATAGTTTTGGTGTAAAAGAAAAGCCAGGGCGGCCAAGCCCTTTTCATTCCCAACTTGTAAAATATGGATGCTGGGTCAGATGCTCTCAGCGTCGGATACCGATATCTGTCATTTCTTTTTTTCCTTTCCTTTTCTGTTCTGTTTTTAATTCATGCTTTAAAGATACACACTGAAAGGCAGCTTTTTGAATCCAGATCCATCAACAGGATGTCAGTAGGACTCTGTCTGCCGATACTTGGCTGACAGGTTGTTCAGGGAACAAAAAGTTGAAGTCAGACGGTTGGAGGTTTGATCTTCAGGTGCCATCGACATTAAGTGCTTTCAAGTAAAGGCATCTAAAACCCACCTGGATGTGCAGCACCCTGTTCCTATGACATGGTCAATATTGCATCTGCCTTTGCAATGGCTAAGGATGTCTGTAGACTGAACCTGTTTGGTGAAAAGTAAACTTTGCCCAGTTGGATTAGTTTAAAAGTACTCAACCAATTTATCATTGCACTGCTAAAACATACAGCAGTACTCCTCAAGGCTTATAAACAGACTTTGATGTGTAAACTTGGCAGAGTTCTTTTTAGGCTGAAGTAAATGCTGTTACAGACAACCAAACCCTACTGGGACTGCCTGAAAAGGTGGGTCTCTGACCACCTCTAAGTATATTCCACTGCAGTGAGTTTGTGGTGCAAAAGCAAAGCAAAATATTCACAACACTTTAGGATTCCGGCATCAATTGAATTAGGGCTGCACAATTAACCAAATTTTAATCACGATCACGATTTTGGCTTCCCATGATCAAATTTGCGTGATCGACTGATATTTTAAATGCGTCATTTCATACAACTTTTTTTTTATAGAATTTTTTGCAAAGCCCATCTACCGCACCGTCTGATCATGTGCCAGTCAGTTGTTCCCTGCACCGTGCAGCTTAGTTTCTAGATGTAGACAGTCACAGAGGACAGAGTAACTAAAAGAAAATTCCAAAACAGATAGCAGTCGGTTATAAGTCGGTCACAAGGTATACCAGTTTATTAGTAAATGCAACATTTTGTCCCGTCTGTGTTTTTCAGACAACAGCAGTGACCAGTGCTAGTTAGTGTCTGTTAGCTCACAGGGCTCTAGTGTGCGACTAACATTTTCCTCTAGATCGCACTGGTGCTAATGTCCTCGCATCCGCTGCCTCTCCACAAACAAAGCAATGTTGTTTACAGTGACCCCTCGCTATATCACGGTTCACCCTTCACGGTCTCGCTGCTTCACGGATTTGCATCGTGCATTGTATTCTGCATTCTGCAAACATAATCAATGGTGGCATGTCGGTTTATAAGAATCTTTTTGTCCAGAAGAAAAAAGAGCGATAACAACTACCAATAACTATATTCTTCTCTCGAAAAAACACACCTGCACCGCGGGCTTTAGAAGAAAAAAAAACGCTACAGAGCGGAGTCGGGATGCAGCGGCTCAGTCAGAAGAGCAGGGAAATACTACTGAGTCACTATTTTTCCTACTGTACTTTGTATTTTCTTCGTAATCATTTTTCATTTTCTCCCGTTCCAATGACTCTGGTCGCGGTGGGGCGGTGCTGATCTCCGCAATTTGAAGCCTTCAGTTCGTATTGATGATTAAAATGATTATTTTACAGTACAGTAGTTATTTGTAAAAAAACATTTATACAGTACTTTAATTTGTTAAAAAAAAAGCTTGGGCCTGTAAAAAGGTTTTGTTCTTTGGTTTTAATGTATTATGGAGCATTTCATCATTTAATAATTGTAAATAAAATGAAGGTTACTACTTCACGGATTTCGCCTATCACGGGTTCTTATTGGAACGTAATCCCCGTGAAAAACGAGGGTTCACTGTATATTGATATGGTTTCATTTTGAGTTACATGACCCATTTTTTCTGTAAAGCTGTACCTGTGTTTGGATCTCTCCTCTTACTCTCCGCGCAGCCCCGCCCCCATTAACTCACACACGGCTCCCCGGCAACATGGAGAGACATAGCGGCCGCCAGTCCACGCTTCTGACATTTGTCCACAGTTTTAATTGTTATTAACACAACTGTATATTGTTAAGCATGAGAGGAAAACCTGTATTTATACCAGTGTTTCCGCTGGTAACTCTGCTATCGTGGCCTCCACGGCAAAAAACACAGCTAATGCAACTAACTTCAGTTCATAGAGCCTGCTGGACCTGGGCGAGAGATGTGACCCATGGCCAGAATATCATAGTTCATAAAAATGCAGCGCAATGACGATACAGACATTTCATACACAAGACGTGTGTAACTCTGCTGACCCGCCATTCGACCAGTGCTGGACTTATTCATAATGAGTCAGCCGTCACTGATTAGCATATAAGTCCATTGCACTCCCTCTCTCCCCCTAGCTCTTATAATCAGTTATTGTTGAAAACAAGTGAAGGAGCTTCTAAAAATACATCATAGTCTATTTATTTCAGATAGCTAATTTTCATTTACATGTCTTGCAGCTGCATGTATATACAACATACAACTTAATACAGAAGAATGTAGCATAATATGGATGAAAGCAGTTCTAAATAGCCTATGAGACTATAAAATTTGTTGTTAAAATCAGCAAGTAATCATGATAATTAATCGTGATCTCAATATTGATCAAAAATAATCGTGATATCATTTTGGACATAATCGTGCAGCCCTCAATTGAATGCTTTCTTTTTTATTTAAAATTGGATACAATTTCCTTTTAGGTTAAACTATTCTTTAGGGGTAAATCTTAGGAATATTTTTAGATCCACTATGTATACACAAACTGTATTGGGGTTCTATGTACTATACCAAATGTACATCCTTTTGCAAATGTGTCCAGGTTTCTTGCAAATGTGGATGTATGAATGTGTATGTGGTACCTGAACATCTGTGCGGTCTGCAATCCACTTGGCCAGCTGCTCTGAAGCAAAGCCAATCCTTTGCAGGTCAAACGTATCAGCTCTCTTGGGCTTTCCCTTAGCCGGGAAATGCATGAAGGTTGGAGCGCTGTTCATGTTCAACTAGAGAGAAATAATAAATTGAGGGTAGAGGGTGTCAAGGTAATGTCCTCTCTGACTTGCTTTTGTTTACATTTCAATCAATGCTTAAACAACGGTTTCATTCTAGAAAGCTTTTTATTGCTTGTGCTTGAAATAATGTAACACACACACACAGCCCCCCCACCCCCAAATAAAGACAACTGGAGAAACTCTCTTTTCCTTCCTTTATCTCCCTCACTTCTCACCTATTTAACTCCAAATCTTGCTACAATTATCAGCAACAATAACTGGAAGAGGGGAAAACAAAGGACATGAGCACAGAAAAGGAAGACAGAAATGAGAGGAGTTATTATGCAGATTATTTATCTCTGTTAGCTTAGAGCTTTGTCAGAGCCACCCCTCTTTTAGGTGTTAAAAAGTGAATGACGGATTTAACAACATAAGCATGCATTTGTGACAACAGAAGGTCTAAATGTCCTTTAGACATCAATGTCACTGCACAGCAGAGCCTGTCATTTGTGTCCACTAATAGAAGCCTCTTTGCTTGTATGCTTGCTTTGTTCAAAATAGGGTGTCTATGTGTGTGCATGTGTGCTATTTCAGTATGAATTGTAAAAATACTCTTCACCTTTCTGCCTTGGCAGGATGTTGTGTCATTGTGTCTTTCTGTGAGCATATACTATATGCCTTTTTGTATGGGTACTTTTTGCATTTTCCTTGAAGGTAAGGTTATTTGCTTAGAGAGCAACAGGATTTGAGAGAAGCAGAGGTTGTGAAAATCTGTAGGCCATATGTGGCAGCAAACTCTCTTTGTCTAATACTAGTTTACCACAGTGGAAAGTGGATTTGTAAGGGTAGAGAGAAACCATTTGCATACTATGATATTAGCTCAGACTCTTGACAATGGTATCTCCCTTTTAGTTTTCCCTTTCCTCTTTTTTTGAGCCAGAGCAACCAACACGGGGTTTTCGGCAAGCACATTTATCTTCAGCATTCTGGTAAGTATAATAAAAAATAAACCTATTCCACAAAATGTCAAAAGTGTATTTCTGTCTTTTAGCTGTGACATTTGAAAAAAAAAAAAAGAAGCCAACAGATTTTAAACTCAAGCTACTGCAGTTCAACAACGAAGAGTGGTGCTTTCTGTGGCTTTCACATTACTGTGTGAATGTGTATCATTAAATTCATGCTTTGGGTGATGATGAGGGACTCCCATTTTGTCAGAGAGGAAAAAGGGATGTTATACACAAGCAGAGGGATGGAGAAGGGATGGAGGGAGAAAAAGAAAAAATACAAGGTGCAACTTTTGGATAAATCAAATTGGCATTGATAATACTTTACGTAAATAACTAGTTACCTGTTGGAATACATCAGCTCCCTCATCGTAGTCCACTACTGTGAAGAAGAGCTTGTTGGAAAACGCCGATGAGTAACGCCACGAGTTTGCCAGGACCTGGTACTCCTCATTCGCCTGCCTATAAGATGAGACAATGAGATGAGAGGCTATGAGACAGATCGAAGGAATGAGAAACAAATATCAAGAGATATAATGTTATATAATGTTTGGCAAACCTAGAGGCAGGTGATGCAAGTAAACTATAACCAATACTGCCAAAAGATAAAGTATTGTGTAATTTGTGTTTGTTAGTTGGCTTTTTTCCTCTATTTCTTAACATGCTCTTTTATTCCTTTGGAAGGTATTATTTTGATTCTGACAAGCCACAGGCACAGACATTGCACAAGGGATGAAATTAATGCATTTATTCATGAAGAGACAAATATGGGTATAAAAAAGGAGGACAATATCACCAGAAAAATCAACTAGTGAACTCAAACAGAAGGTGGACAGAGATTGAAAAAGAGAGGAAGTAAGCAAAGGGGCAATGTGAAATACACTGCTCTAAGCTAAGAAAAGATGAAAAGTCCGTAAATAGGGATGAGAAAGTGAAAAGATGAAGGGATTAAGAAAACTATACATTAGATTCTTGACAGTATCTCTCTCTTCATCCCATACTGGACTTCATGACGTGGAAACATTTAATTCAAACGTAGCTTAATTAAGGTGTTATTTTAACTAGCCAAGTTTATCCTGTCAATCACTTCATCCTCCTACATGACAGAATAAACACTAAAATGCCAAGAGGCAGTCTATTATCACACACTCTTCCTTGAGTCTGACATCAGCTTTATGGCTCTTTCCTTCTACTAAACTTCACTGTGACATTGTGTCCTATGTCAACTGTCTCTTGTGTTGGCTTTAATTAGTGTGAAATGGTCTGCCTGGATGTGTTGTGTGTGATGTTACATTGTTATCTTTGCAGCTAATTTTTGGATGGTGTCTTTGAAGTGTCTACCGTTTCAAAAAGTCAGCGACGATGAAGTTGAAACTCAGGCCAGCAGACTGTTGGGTGATTAGAGTGGTGCTCCTCTCTATCTGTAAACACCCTTTTAGAGTTGGTGTCACGTATGCTTTTAACTACTCTGAGAGTCCGTGGTATTTAGTAAGGGTGCTCCGATCAAGATTTTTGGGGCCGATCACCGATTGCTGAAAGCAGTATTGATTAATACCGATCACCGATCACTGGGTCTATTTGAAGCCTTTTATTTACCCTGTCATATACAAAATTTTAATAGTCTTAACAATTTATATGTATTAAAATGAACAGAAGATAATGTCTTGTGAATTGTCAACTGTTTACTTTTATTGACAGGAAACTTTCAACATTCTGAATCCTGTTAGAAACATCTTAAATAGCTTAGAGCTTAGATAATTCAATATATTCAATTAACATTGACATTATTTAAATATAGTTTCATTCTCTGACAGCAACACAACCGGAGACACAGAGAGAGAGAGAGAGAGAGAGAGAGAGAGAGAGAGAAAATGTGCGACTGAAGTTCTCACCTCGGATCAAGCACTATTGCGATGGTATACAGGCGCTTCGACTGAATGTCACTGAGTCTGTTCTGGACCGCTTCCAACAACGTGGCTTTCGAAGTTTTTATATTAACGGTACTGTTCCACCTGGTGGATACACCCTGTTGTAGCCTCTTAATAGGCTGGCCAAGTTGCTTCAGAATATTTTGAAGTCGAGAGTAGGCAAGCTGTGAATGTTTGAAATGACCGACGATGCGTCTTCCACAGGCTGTTATATCAGCAATGCTGCGTTGTGATGAAACTCCGTCGGCAACGGCAAGCTGCAGTGTGTATGAGCCATGCGCGGCAGGCTGGGTAGATCTGCATCCCTCATCCCTTTACCAGGTTCTTGGCATTATCCGTTAGAGTAACGTGTACTTTTTCCTTCGGGATTCCCCATGCGCGAAACATGTTGCTGAATGCGGCAGCAAGAGCCTCAGCGGTGTGTGATGCCGAAAATTCTTGAGAATGAAGCACAACTCTTTTTAATTCAAAGTTTTAATTAATAAACTGCGCAGTTAGGCTCAACATGGACATGGGACGTACATCTGGACTCCAAATGTCACTTGTGAAGCTGATTGATGTGATGTCCTTCATTAGGGTGTCAACAAGTGCAAACACGATCTCTCTCTCTCTCTCTCTCTCTCTCTCTCTCTCTCTCGTAGCGCTAACTAACTTTGGAATTTCCTTGGCACACACGTTGCAAATCGCTAATGTGTTGTCTTTTTCAGACACCGTGTACAACTGCCAGACTGGTGAATGAAGAGAGTCCGCCATTTTAGCTGCGCGTAGAATTTTTTTCTCACGAGTGGTGCGTCTCATCGGCCCATCTGATCGGCCTTTATGAAGACCACCGATCAAACTATTTAAAGCCTTTATCGGCCGATAACGATCGGTGACCGATCAATCGGAGCACCCTTAGTATTTAGTGTTGATTTAGCTTTTCATAACTGTCCTAATGATAAGCTATGTCATTGTAATGCAAAAAAATCCATTATGTAAGTAAATAAAACAAAATTATAAAAGGAAATTGTAGTCAGAATGTAAGATATTAAGCCAATTTTGTTTGTGTCTTAGAGCAGTAAAGTAAACTCATTATCTAAATTACACCTTTAATTTTTAAATTTAATTTCAAGATTTAAGTCACTTATCTGTTAATCACCTGCATTTAACTTTTGATCATTCCTAACTGTGTGTTCCCCAAACCCTCCCAGTCTCAACTAAATGATGCTCAGTTTCAAATGATCATGAGGTTTGTGTCAAATGGAAAATATGTCTTAAAAGATTATGTGCTATATAAAGATCAGTCTGTTCATTTCTGTCCCATCTTATCTATTTGTGCATGTAAACCAACCATTTCAATCACAGTCACCGTATCTGTCACACCAAGGCCACATAAATTAACCAGCACAACAAGTTAGGGACTTGAATTATTTAAAAACTGACAAAACCTTTTTAAGTCTGGTAGTGAAAATGCTACAAATTGTTGTGAACTACAACAATAACACTTAACATAGTATGACATTTTTGTTCAGACATAAATTATGTATTGTGATGTCACGAGAGGCTGCGTTCTGGAGGGCCGCTACGTACCCCTGAGATGGCTGCAGTCACCGATAGCTTTGGCACCATCTGCTGGTGGAGTTGGAAACTCCACCCCTCAGGCACACGGCATCCCAACACACCTGAGACCGATCAGGGCCTGATGAACTGAAGGGCTTTTTAAGGCCCAGACACACTTGTTGAGAAGAAGAGTTGTTGGGGAGAGTAGCTCAAGTTGTGCTCTCAGAGGATCGGAACGGCACTTTCCATGAGAAGGATTGAAAGACTGGAATACTTACCTGAAGACTGGAATACTTACCTGAAGACTGGAATACTTACCGACAGATTGGCCACGGGCTGCAACGCTGTCTAATAAGTAAGGCTGAAAGACTTGTTTCGGAGGAAGAGATTTACCTGAGGGAATCGGGTTTTTGAGTTGAAGTTTGAAAAGACATTGTTTAAGTTTGGACTATTACAAGATCAGCCTTATCCTGAGTTATCGTTTTGTATTTGGCATACCATTTTTGTTGATTCCCAAGAACTTTATTAAAAACTCTTTGTTACATTTTACATTTGTGTCCTTGCACTGCTGAACTGCCCGCCGAGAGCCGTGTAGCCTCTCATGATATCACATATGGTGGAGAATGTGGGCACGTTCAGGCGCTAACAGTGCATGTGGGAGAAGGACACAGACCGTTTGATATCCCGGTTTTCTGAATTGGCCATAGAACCCCCCCCGAGAAACAAGATGGAGGCCGTGTTGGAAGCCCTGGTGGCCGGCCAGCAAGCCCAGACGCAAGCGAACATTGCTCTCCTGGAGGAGCAAAAGAGAGCCAACTACCTGAAGGCGGAGGAACTGCAATTGCAGAGACAGTTGGCCGAACGTAATGTCCGCCCAATACGGGCGAGTGATTTTCTATCCAAGATGGGGAACACCGATGATGTTGAGGCATATCTGCACGCCTTGAAGCTACCGCCACTAGGGAAGCATGGCCCAAGGGGCAGTGGGTTGGACTGCTAGCCCCCTTTCTGTCGGGGAATCGCTGAACGCTGTCCGGGACCTGGCCTCCGACAGGGCGACTGACTACGATGCACTGAAGGCAGAGATCCTCAGCAGAAGTGGACTCACCAAGTTTGGCCTGGCCCAGCGGTTCCACAGCTGGATCTTTCAACCAGACCAGCCTCGTGCCCAGATGCACGAACTTGTCCGGATCACGCGGAGATGGCTGGTACCGGAGAAGAGTACGGCGGCGGCAGTAGTGGAGGCCGTTGTGGTGGACAAATACTTACGGGCCCTGCCTTATGAGGCGAAACGACTCATTAGCCAACAGGCCTTGACCACCGCGGACCTGACAGTGGAAGCCGTGGAAAGATACCAAGCCACAACAGAGATGCTTCGGGCTTCCAGGAAGGAGCCCCAGGGTGCGTCCACGCCACAGACAGGAGGAGCCCGTCCAAAGAACCCCAAGGGACCCAACCCAGCCACTTTAGGAGCTGTCCAGGCTCCAGGGGGAGCCCGACCCCCGCCGGCACCAGGAAGAGGACACCGGGAGAGCGAAACGCGCCAGTGTTACCGGTGTGGGGAGATGGGACACCTCTCCTGGCAGTGTGGGAAACCAGCGGATGAGCCTATGCCCACGGCTGGGTCTTCCAGCGCACCACCCGCCCACCTTTTTGCTTCGCTTGTGGGAGTTGTAGATGGCGCCCAGGACCGACCCCCCACCTGCCCGGTGACGGTGAATCACCATGATGTAGAAGCTCTGCTAGATTCCGGTAGTCGGACCACCCTAGTGCATAAGGATCTGGTGGATCCATCCGGACTGACCTCAGGGAAAGTCCTCCCGATCTCCTGTGTCCATGGAGACACCAGAGACTACCCCACCACTGAACTCGCAATGACCACCACCAGGGGAACCATCCACACGACAGCGGGTGTGGTTGATTCCCTACCCGTTCCGGTCCTAATTGGACGAGACTGCCCCGCCTTTTACCCACTGTGGAGGGAGACACAGGAGAGACTGGCCCGAGTACCCCGGAAGCGGAGAGGTAGGACGTACTCGGAGAATACGCAAACACAACCCTCAGAACCACTCACTCCAGCCTGTGTTCTTGCAGGGATGGCAGGTGTCCAGGCTGATTCAGAGTCTGGTCCAGATACGGAGGAAGAGAACCTGGTCCCAGGAAGCGCTCCAATCTCCAGCGAGGAAGACGTCCAAGGCCCCAAGGAGCTTCCCCCTCTCACAGGCCAGTATGGTACAGCCCAGTTACAAGATCCCACTCTTGCAAATGCTTTGAGGAATGTACAGGTGATAGAGGGCGTGGTGTTAGGGATAGGACAAGCCCTACCTACCCCCATTTTGCAGTAAACCGGGGGTTAGTGTATCAGGTGGTACGGAAAGATGGAGAGGTGCAGGAACAGCTCCTCGTACCACAGCCCCACCGGACCACCGTACTCAACCTGGCACACACCCACCCGCTAGGGGCCCACCTAGGGGTGGAGAAGACGAAGGAAAGGATCTTGCGACGCTTCTTTTGGCCAGGGGTGCACAAAGAGATAGAGAACTACTGTCGTAGTTGCCCTGAGTGTCAGAGGGTGGCACCTAAGCCCACATATAGAAACCCGCTCATTCCCTTGCCCATTATCGAGACCCCGTTCGAGAGGATCGGACTGGACATCGTTGGGCCCTTACCGAAGAGTTCCAGGGGACATCAGTACATTCTGGTCATCCTGGACTATGCAACCCGATATCCTGAGGCCATCCCGCTGAGGAAGGCTACGTCCAAACAGATCGCCAAGGAGCTGTTCCTTCTGTCAACGAGTCTGGGGCTCCCGAAGGAGATATTGACAGACCAAGGGAGTCCGTTCATGTCCAAGGTTATGAAAGAACTCTGTACTCTGCTGAAAATCAAGCAGCTGAGAACGTCTGTCTACCACCCCCAGACAGACGGGCTTGTCGAACGTTTTAATAAAACCCTAAAAGCCATGCTACGGAAGGCGATCGAGGAGGATGGGCGCAACTGGGATCAGCTGCTACCGTACCTACTGTTTGCGGTGAGAGAGGTACCTCAGTCGTCTACTGGTTTTTCACCCTTTGAGCTCTTGCTATCTTACAGGCCCCGAGGACTGCTGGACATCGCCAAGGAGGCCTGGGAGGAGCAACCGTGCCGACAGCGGACCCTGATCGAGCATGTCGGGGCTATGAGAGAGAGAATGAAGGCTGTCTATCCCATGATGCGTGAACACATGGAGGCTGCTCAACGGCAACAGCAAGCTTCTTACAACAGATCTGCTCAACCCAGAGAGTTTAAGCCCGGGACCGAGTGCTGGTCCTGGTGCCCACCGTGGAGTGCAAATTCCTGGCCACCTGGCAGGGGCCCTACGAGGTCATTGAACGGGTGGGAGACGTAAACTACAAGGTGAGGCAACCAGATAAAAGAAAGCCCGAGCAGATATATCATGTCAACCTTTAAAAAGTGGCACGCCAGGGAGGCGTTGTTCAGTTGTCTGCCTCCCACAGAGACCAAGGAACCCGGGAGAGAAGAGGTTCAGGTGGGTCCAAGCCTGTCCCCGCATCAACGGCAGATGGTCCTGGAGTTGGTGGATCGCAACCGAGATGTCTTCTCCTCCCTACCTGGGCACACGGAGGTGGTACAACATGAGATCCGCACCATGCCTGGCAAAACGGTGAACCAGCGCCCTTACCGCGTGCCGGAGGCTCGTTTAAGGGTAATTCAGGAGGAGGTAAGGAAGATGCTGGAGCTGGGGGTGATCGAAGAGTCCCAAAGCGCCTGGGCAAGTCCCATTGTACTGGTTCCCAAACCAAACGGGTCGGCACGATTTTGCAATGACTTTCGGAAATTAAATGAAGTGTCTGAGTTTGATGCATACCCCATGCCTCGTGTGGAGGACTTGATAGATTCTTTGGGGCATGCTCGCTTCCTAACCACCCTTGACCTCACCAAAGGATACTGGCAGGTGCCCCTGACCCCGGCGTCAAAGGAGAAGACGGCCTTTGCCACACCAGGGGGGCTCTACCAGTACACCCGGCTCCCGTTTGGTCTCCATGGAGCGCCTGCCACGTTCCAGCGTTTGATGGATCGCGTCCTCGCACCCCACAAAGGTACGCAGCAGCATATTTGGACGATGTAGTCATACAAAGTCCTGATTGGGCCAGCCACTTACCCCAGTACAGGCTGTGATAGATTCACTCAGGGAAGCAGGGCTCACGGCAAACCCAGAGAAGTGTAGGCTGGCCTTCAGCGAGACAAACTACCTGGGGTACACCATTGGGCGGGGTTGGTCAAGCCTCAGGAAGCCAAGTTGCGGGCCATACAGGACTGGCCACGGCCCATCACCAAAAACAGGTGAGGTCATTTTTGGGCCTAGCCGGCTATTACAGACGGTTTATAACGGATTTTGCTACTATTGCTGCACCTCTAACAGAGCTGACAACCAACCGCCACTCACGGATGGTGAGGTGGAATCCCGAGGCGGAGGCGGCCTTCATCAACCTGAAGCAAGTCCTGTGTTCCGGTCCAATCCTGGTGGCGCCGGACTTCGAGAAGGACTTCATTGTCCAGGCAGACGCGGAGGTGGGTCTGGGTGCTGTTCTCGCCCAGGCGCATGACGGTGAGGAACATCCCGTTCTCTACCTCAGCAGGAAGCTACTGCCGAGGAGAAGAACTATTCCACTGTGGAAAAGGAGTGCCTCGCGGTAACCTGGGCCCTGGAATCCCTGCGGTTCTACCTCCTGGGACGACGGTTTACGGTGGTGTCCGATCATGCCCCTCTACAGTGGATGGCCAGGAACAGGGAGACTAACAGGAGGGTTACCAGATGGTTCTTGAGCTTACAGGCGTTTAACTTCTCTGTTGTCCACAGGGCGGGCAAGCGCCACGGCAATGCGGATGCCCTTTCCCGGCGCGACGCCTTCTTCGCCTCCTTCACCCGACGAGGACGTCGGTCTCGAGGGGATGTGTGATGTCACGAGAGGCTGCGTTCTGGAGGGCCGCCACGCACCCTGAGATGGCTGCAGTCACCGATAGCTTTGGCACCATCTGCTGGTGGAGTTGGAAACTCCACCCCTCAGGCACACGGCATCCCAACACACCTGAGACCGATCAGGGCCTGATGAACTGAAGGGCTTTTTAAGGCCCAGACACACTTGTTGAGAAGAAGAGTTGTTGGGGAGAGTAGCTCAAGTTGTGCTCTCAGAGGATCGGAACGGCACTTTCCATGAGAAGGATTGAAAGACTGGAATACTTACCTGAAGACTGGAATACTTACCTGAAGACTGGAATACTTACCGACAGATTGGCCACGGGCTGCAACGCTGTCTAATAAGTAAGGCTGAAAGACTTGTTTCGGAGGAAGAGATTTACCTGAGGGAATCGGGTTTTTGAGTTGAAGTTTGAAAAGACATTGTTTAAGTTTGGACTATTACAAGATCAGCCTTATCCTGAGTTATCGTTTTGTATTTGGCATACCATTTTTGTTGATTCCCAAGAACTTTATTAAAAACTCTTTTGTTACATTTTACATTTGTGTCCTTGCACTGCTGAACTGCCCCGCCGAGAGCCGTGTAGCCTCTCATGATATCACAGTATCTACAATATGTGTTGTAGGTATACTTTAAACTGTTAACTTTATTTCCAATCTTTTTTAAATTTTTGTTAAATTCCCTTTTGTTTTCATGTCCATCTGACCATCTGACAAAACAAAACAGAACTTAGAGGTGAATACAAGTTCTCTGTTACACTGAAGGATACAAAGTGAAATATGAAAAAGTGAATAATATTAGAGATAGCGATTAGCATTAGAAATATACAGGGTAATTAAAGTATTAAAGTATTTATGGTCAGTTAAAGTCAGTAAAGACTTAAAAGCTAGCAATGCTTCTCTAGCGACACTTCTCTAGCAGTGCTTCTTGTGTTATTGACCCCTTAGTCAAAACATTTTGGCCCCACAAAAACATGCTAAATATAACCTAGGAACCAAAGTACAACAATATGTAGAGTTGCTATCTCTTTAGTTAACGAGAGGCCCGTTTCTGAGATTCATCTAACATAACACTATTTCTGTTCATGGACAGGGGTTAAGCCAGTGCTGTTCCTAAACTGTTGAATCACTGCCCGTCATGTATGTCCGCCATAGTGCATTGTGTAAAAACACTGGCCATCACTGGTGTGCTTACAAATTGCCCAATTAAAAGAACTATGTGGTATGGAACCGGGACAAAGCTTAAGAATGATGTGGGTGTGAGGACCTCAATGATTAGCTGCCTATTTCACTGGCTGATTGTCCTTTTAACGCAGACACTCAGGTCACCATCTAACATCCATCTCCTACTCTAA
>JABXJD010000152.1:40000-82500 GCA_013375575.1 Percina caprodes | reverse complement strand
TGAGTTAACTGCCTGGAGACAAGATCAACGGAGACAAACAAAAAAGTGTAAGACATAAAGAACAGTGTGGGACAAAGAAAAAAAGACACACTAGTATGCACTGTGTTTCTGCTGAACTGCTTATTCACTTCAGACAACACACACTCCAGCATTAATGGTCCATGTATAATGAGGGATGGGATTCACAAAGAAACACAGCACAAAGGAGTACAACAGACAGACGCAAACACACAAATGGGTGTGCACACCAAGAGAACGTACAAAGGGCTTTTTGTACACCTTTGCTTTTTTGTCTTAATTTATCTACCAAGCTTTTGCCCTAGTGCAGTCAGCCAAAAAGGAGAGCTGTCAGTCCTGGATGCCAATCATACTTGCAGTAATGACACACACACAGACACAGACACAGACACAGACACACACACACACACACACACGTTCAGACTCAAAGCAGTGCTGTAGACTAAATCCCTCAAGTAAACTACCTGGAGACAAGATCGACACACACTTAACAGCACTGTAAACATACAGATGTACTACTTGTGAGGAAATTGTAATAGATGACAAAAGTTGTAAAAAACCATGGCGAGCAGGGCAGCTGCAGAGAGAGAGAGAACTTGCAATTATGTAGTGCATATTTTAAGTATAAGTTGGGAGGGGGTCTTAAAATGGAAAAGTCTTACCAACGCTGTTTAAAAAATATATATCAGGAGCAATAAAGTTATTGAAAAAACGAAGAGAGGGGAATTAAAAAACTAGCAACTAAAAAAAATTGTCCATCCAAGTTTGGGATTTTAATTTTGCATGAGTGTTACACATTTCAAATATGTTATCCTAACACTTATCACCCTATTTTGTACGTGGAATAATAATTTTACTGTAGAGTATGAGTAGTGCCATTGATACATTATTTAACAGAAGCTGCAATACCAGCAATACTAGTAATAGGAATTACATGTCTATCTAAATATTTGTTTGTTTGGAGTATGGTCTGGCATTATCTGTTCTAGGATAAAGATGAAACACTTTGGCTTGTTTGTATTTCTATAAACCAATCATAACCTTAAAAGACCTGTCACTAATAATAATAGACTGTCTCAAATTAAAGGTCTGGTTCACTTCGTGGTTGAGGTAAACAGCCACTATATGAGAGTTCAGAGTAATCATTATTGTCTGTATCAAGGCAAAATGATGCCCTTAAACAAAAGTAGTTAATACACTTAGGAGCAATTCATGTACATACCCATTTAAATGGCATGTTAGACCTTCGAGAGACTCCCACACAGTGTTATCGCTCCCTACTTCACTCGAGCCACACACAAACATATACAATACAACAGCCTAGGACCATTAAAAACATTTATTTTCTACCCCACTGAGCACAAAGGGCACTAAAATGAATCACATCTAGGTTGTGTGTGTGACTAAGATGCAGAAATGGTGTTTTAGCCATCTGATTTTCTGTTAGTCCTATGTATGACATAATGCATGTGCACGCACACACACGCACACACAGGGCTTAGCAGCAGATTGTCACATCAGTAGCACTGAACTGTGCTCTAACTCTCTATAGTTCCTTCATCTTTGAGAGTATTTTCTACTATTTTTCTTTACTCATTCATTTTCTTACCATCTTCTTCTCAGCAACACCCCTTGTTATTATTGTCCTTTCCACATCTTGCATTGCAAAGTCACTACACGTCACGCTAGTTGAGAACTGCATATCATGGCTAAATAAAGAATAAGAAGCTAAATGAATAACTTTACTTTAAAAGAATAACACTCACTAGCAGAGCATTATGAGATCTCCCAACCAGAACAGAAAAAAGCAATCCAACAGAGCAGAAGTAGAAATAGAAAGAGGGAGAAGGGATACAAGCAAAGAGGGGGAAATAAATGATGAAGGGAGAGCAAATAAGAGACAGGAAGAGGATGACACATGGAGTGTAAGGCAGAACTGACTCGTGACTGATGACCACACAGTAAGAGGTTTTAGAGGGCACGATAGAAGACGGTTAGTTTATCAGCCAGGCAGTTATTCAATCAAACTGTCACTCTGCCAGCCAATCAGGCCAAAAACCATCTGTCCCTCAGCAGGTTCGGTATCTGGTCAGTCAGTGAATTTACTTAGTTGGCAAATCAGCTAAACAGTAAATCAGTAACTTGATGTCAGTAAGTTACTCAAACATCAGTTAGTTGTTTAATTAGTGAAGTTAAGCAGGCACGTGGGTGTTTCTCTGTCAATCAGCTGAGTCGCTCAACTAGGTAATTAGTCAACTAAGTATTTTAAAAGCTGACCTGCACTGCAGCTAGAGTAGATACAGATGGCACTTATCATATCCCAATCATTTCCCTTAGTTCATCTCTATTAATCATGACAACTTCAATGTATGTAGCATTAAATAAAACATCTCTGAAGATACAAAAACAAAAAAAATTATTTGCAGAGTTGAAGTTGCTCTTTGATTTCAACTAAACATTTGTTCATTGCTACTCACTACTGAGGGGGGTAGGGGTGAGTTCTAATTTTACCACATATACAAATGCAGATATATTGTTTGGCATTAGGCCTGCACAATTAATCTTTATAAAATTGCAATCTTGATTCACCTTGTTCCTGATTACATTTTTAAATAATATTTTTTTATCTGCCAATTTGTTTTGTTTTGTCATGGTTCATGTGTGCAATAAACATTACACTTTGTGAGAAAAAAAGTCATGGCAGAGAATCACGATATCAATTAGAGCACAATTCAGGGAAAAATATGAATCACAATGAAATGGAATTTATTTCAAAATTAAATCATGAACAGGGGGAATTTGGTTCGCAATTTTACAACGGTGTATCATGCAGGCCTAATATAAAATTCTAAGCTAAAAAAATCGTGATTCATTTCACGAGTAGAAGAAAAAATGGATTCAATAAAAATTCAGCAAATTTTGGATGTTAACTTGATGCCATCTGTGAAAAAACTGAAGTTAAAGAGAGGATGGCTAATACAAATGGATAATGATCCTAAACACAATCCTCAAAATCCACGGTGGATTCCATCAAGAGGTGTAAACTGAAGGTTTTGCCATGGCCTTCACAATCTCCTGACCTCAACACAATTGAAAATCTATGGCTAGAATATAAAAAAGCAGTGCGTGACAGACAGCCCAGAAATCTCAAAGAAATAAAATCTAACTTTTTGTGACATGTTATACGAATGTCTAATCTGTCATTTGATGCTTTTTGGAGATTTTTCCATCTTTTCAAGGCTTCTGTATGCACATTAATACAAATTTTTACTTGGGGTTCCCAAACTTTCGAGTCCCACTGGTTACAGTTTCCTCCAATTCTCCCATTGTAAGGGGAATTACTGGAATTTGGCTTTGTATAACAAGGCACAAAGACTCATCTCTCACCCACTCTCACATACCGTACACGCACACAAAGAAAAAACACTGCCCTTTTGAAAAACCAACAAAAACATATTACACATCAATTTCTGCTAATCACAGTGTCCTTAGACTTAGCTTTATTAATCCCTTTGGGATGACTCCCGCAAGGAAATTAAAGTTACCAGCATCCGATACAGCATGTGAAGGAGAAAAAAGAAGAATACAATACAAAGCACAATAAAACGCAATAATAGATTGATGCACAGGACAACACACAGTACATGTGGTTACATGAAGGAATGTTTTGAGGTGACTGGGGCGGGGGGGGTGAAGAAACACAAAAAAGAAGGTCCCCGAGGCAGTCAGTTCAGGGAGGGGTAGGGATGGGGTGGACTTTGGGACTTTATGTTGAGTTAAACCAAAATACTCACACACACACACACACACACACACACACACACACACACACACACACAACACTCAGTCAAGCAGAACAAATGAGATGGGAAAGAAAAGCAACATTACTCAGAATTTTGTATTTTATTTTTTATTTATTTTTAATGAGACCAGAAGGGAAGGATTAAATGAATAAAAGCGGGGAACAAGGTAACTGAGAGGTTAAAGAAATATGTAGTACAAAGTACATGGTGGGAGAAAAATAGTTTTAAATTTGGGATGAGAGTGACATAATGAATGAATGAAGAGGAAAGCAAATGAAGCGGAAGAACAGAGGTGTTTGGAAAAGGAAGGTGTTCAGGAGAGGGATGGGACAGTGCAGTGATCTCTTACAATCATAACACGAACATGTTTTTTGCCTCAATTTGTTCTTTGGCTGGCAGCCCATACACACAACATTGGGGGCTTTAAGTGAAATCCTGTTCATTAAGGGAGAGAAAGAACAGTTACTATGGTGTGGTGAAAGCACATACCCCATCACATATTTGGATTGTGTGTCTGTTTGAGTCAGTTTGCCTGTCAGACTTATTGTTTCCATCTCTCACCTCTATTGAATCAAACCAATATGCTTGATATAGCGAGCTCCCGATTTGTCAGCCCATAATCTGTGATTCCCAGAAATATCATGATTTGTTGGTTAAGGGGTTGGGGGTGGGGATTTGTCAGCTTATCTGCCTAATAACAATTATTTGAAATAAATGCATTTTTTCCCCTGCCTTTGTTCACGCGTCTTCCCGTCCGTCACCCTCTGGTGATTTTATTTAAGTTTTTTATCTTTTGCCCATTAGCGCCAGCGGTTGTTTTTCCCTCAGTGATGCTTATAGAATATCTAAAGATTTGTCAGCCCTTTTTTGATTGCAGTTTCTCTCTAAACCTCCCAGGGACATGGTGTGACATTTCAAATCTTCCGTCATTTCCTTTTCCTGGGGTGCCTGTCAAAGTCTTTTGTATTTGTTGGTTTAGGGTGTCTTCGAGTTTCATCAAGTTAACTTTTTCAGATGGTTTAAATGCTAGTTAATAGGAGACATTGTAGAAGAAATAAAAGGTAAGGTGAGATAGATAGATAGATAGATAGATAGATAGATAGATAGATAGATAGATAGATAGATAGATAGATAGATAGATAGATAGATAGATAGATAGATAGATAGATAGATAGATAGATAGATAGATAGATAGATAGATAGATAGATAAATGGGTGTGGGTGGCTGGGTTAAATTGTCACATTGATAACATAATAAGACAGACTCAATTAAGACCACACCCTTACTTAAGACTTGTCAGAGCTCTAAGTTAATTTTACATGTTTTAATGTAAAATGACTGCTTTTTTAGTCTTATCTATTTCTAGTTGTTTTTTAGTGGATTCAACAACAAAAGCACAGCTTTAATTGGTTATTTCAATCTGTACAGGCTGAGCAAGACCGTTGTTGTGGAGGAAGGGAAGAGTATGTACCTTCACCTTCCCCAGAACAACATATGGAAGAATATTTTTAACACTGTAGTGGCCAAACTACACCAACAGCAATAATCATTTAAACCATCAACAACTAACGAGTGTAGAATCTAATTAGATTTCATCAGTCACAGAATAGGAGTAGAATACCAAGGCTAATTGTTTATTCAATCTACTTGACCTCGTCTTTGCAGCTATTATTTCTCAGGGGAAGCACATACTATAGCTCCAATTGGGTTATGAGGCATCAGTGCAGTTTGATTTTATTACAAAGGCATCCCAATAAAAACTGGGGTTTTAGGACTTTATCTGTGTGTCTTTACCAGTCCTACTGTCAAAACAATAGGGAGTGTTGTCAAATACCCAATGTTTGCCTTGGCACCAACAATCAGACAAGCATCACTATTACATTTCTATAATAATCCCGGAACACACAAAACAAACAAAATGGTTCTCTTTAGTTTCTTCTTCTATTTGGTAGCCAAAAACATGTTATAAAGGCAGCCAATGATTATTTGGCAAAATGCAAAGCAAAAAAATTTTTGTGTAAATTACTTTCCTCAAGGATTTACATTTGTTGGGGGGATTTGATAAAAGCTTACAGCAGTCAACATCAGGTGAAAATTTAATAAGAAAAGGTGCATCACAGCATTTGGAAAAAAAGAAAAAAAATGCAGAGAGGCTTTTTCTGTCTCATGCAGCAAAATGTGTGTTAACTTTGAGCCAGGTACCAGGGAGGTAACTGTAAGAAACAAGCTATGTTACAACTCCACAAGGCTTGTGCAATGGATAAACATTTATGGGATTAATTAACTTTAAACCCAGAGGACATTTTACAAAAAGTTTGTGTCGTAAGTTAGTTGACTAAAGAGTAGTGCTGTCAAACTAATAAAAATATTTATTCGCGATTAATCGCATCAATGTCATAGTTAACTCGCAATTAATCATTTTTATCTATAATGTCCCTTGATTTCTTTTTGTCCCATAATTTTTTCTCATTTTAATGCTCTTATTAACATGGAAAAGTGGATCGGCGCGCTTTGTGCTAATTTTTTTTTATTGAAAACAACATTGGCATATAGCCTACTGTAGTGATCAATTTCATACGTAACACTCTCACTTGGAGCAAATAATCTCTCACACAACGGAACACTGTCCATCAATAAAAGGGTGAAAGAAATACTGAAGAGGGGGCGGAGCATTCACATCAGCAGTGTGCTTGGACGTGCTGTGATGATAGCTCAGTTCACAACTACAAAACCCACAGATCACTTTGGTCTTGTCAACGGAACCATTTGGAAACTTTTAACCCTTGTGTTGTCTTTCCATCAAAATTGAAAATCAACCCTTTTGTTGAGGCTTTTAATTGACGCTGAAGTTGTTCTTATGTTTTTGTCCCTTTTTTAACACTTTTGACGTTTTTTTTCAATTTTTGCAACTTTTTTGACATTCAACACTAACTTATAAACTTTTGTTTTATGGTTATTTTTGGAATTTATTGTCAATAAACCTCATTTATAGGAAATTTTACCTAATGTTTGAGTTAGAAAATCAGAAATTAGGAATAATTTAGACTAAAATTAAAGGATTGTATGTTGATGGATAATCACAGACTGGAATATGTCAACTTTTACTCTAATGTTTTCTTTTTTTCAAATGCTATGAAATTGAATAAGACACCCCAAAATGAATTAAAGTAGAGATTTGTACTTGCCAAAGAGCGTGGAATCAATCCTGTTTTTTGGGTAATTAAAAAGAACACTGATATAGGAAAGCGGGTCAATTTCACCCGAGGACAACATGAGGGTTAAACAAAAATAATCTTTCCATTCAGAATCTTATTAGCATCCATTCCGGCATCTTGCGCTCGCCATCCAATTAAAAACGTAACGTTACTACTCTTTGGCCGGCTCAAAAGCCCAAACAAGTGTGTGAGGTGTGGTCTAGCTAGATCCGGTGTGGTGTTGTAGTTTTTCTAACGTTACTAGTTGTTGCAACAGCATGTGAAAAGAACTACAAAGTTTGCTAGGCCAATAAGAACATTAATCTCGCAATAAAAACAACGCCGTTAAAATGGGTTTCCATTAACGCCGTTAATAACGCGTTTAACTGACAGCACTCCTAAAGAGTAACTTTTCTAATTGAAGTCAAGACTAACAATTACACTTAAGAAAGGCCAACACAACCAATATTATACTTGTCTGGCCTTGGTAAAAGTATGAAGAAATAAAGAAAATGTATTTACTAGTTTAAAAACTACTGGGAATCTTAAAAAGAGAACATAAATAGAGCCCTAGAGATGTGTTAGCTGCAACTATTCTTGATATAGATATAATAGATACTTCTGTCATACCCCTCAGGTTTTTTTTTTTTTTTTTAAGATTATTTTTTTAATTCTTATTTTTAGATCCAGAGGGAAATTTTAAGCATCCAGTAGCTTAGACAACCATAACACAACAAACACACATACACAATCACACACGTATACAATTAAAAAGGTCTGGTATGGACTGACCAATGACCATGATAGGGTGCTATGGTAGAGTGTTGTCTTGAATTTCTAAAGAACACAAAGCCAATATGAGTGCTCCTTCTCCCTGATAATTCATCACGATGTAGGAAACATGTTACCATTAAGTCTTTCAGTGCCTTATTATCTTTACTTCATCTCACTCTGAAGTAGGCTAAAGTAAAAGAAAAAGAAGTTCTTTATCAACTTGTCACTTGGGGAAGAATTATCCGTGAGTACTTGAGTAATCACACAAACTCAAGGCACTGCATGTTTGGGGTGCCAATCTCACTGTGCCTGTGTGTGCAAAATAAGTGTTCATCTGCCTGATTAAGTGTTATCTTCAAACACGTATATGGTGTTTTATGAGAAAATGATGAAATGAAATTTAGCATTCAGCTTGCATAGTGAGGTACCACGGGGTCAGCTGTGTGTGGTCTTACGGTTTAATTTAGCAGCACTGCAGAGAAATAAGAAAAAGAGGGACAGCTTAATGTACCACCACATCCTTTTTAATCCATCTTAAATAAATATAATAAAGAGTCAAGGTGGAAAGACTAAAAGGTATGTTAGAAAGATATGGTCAATTTTGAGCGACAAGAAGGAATGGAAGTCACATGGACAAATTCTGTAACCCACAATCAAATATGAGTTTAAAGGAAGGCTAAGACCTAGGCGAGCATTACCTCAATTCTGCAATAATTTCTCACTCCCTCTCTCACACACACACACACGCGCACACGCACACAGGGGTTAAGCTTATTACAGTGCTAATCTTTTTCATATAAATCGTGGCCAAGCTGCCACCAATCTCCATAAACAGCCAGGGTATAAAGTCAGTTTTCACTTTGAGCTAAAGTTATAATGTAAAAATACAATATATCAAAGTGTCGCAATAAGTATGCAATATTTTGTTTATTTTGTGGAGCAATGCGTCCCGTCCGTTGACTGTGTGGATTAGTTGTGTTTGATTTACAGTCCGTTTAAAACGCTATAATGATCATGTTTCATTGGCCAGTTACATGCCACTTGCACGTTAGTGCACGTCAGCGCAAGGGTCCACTACATGACAAGCCATATGGAGCGTACCACGTGTGTGCAATTTCAACAGAGTGACAGTATAAGTGAAGAAATAGAGACAACAAAACGGAACAAATCAGAGAAGAGGAAGAAAAGGTGTGTCCTGTTCTCTTTATATATATTTATACTGTCCAACCAGGACGACATGTCCTGTTCTGCAGACAGGGTCCTTATTTATTTATTTATTCATGTTGGACCAGTGTGAGATGACTGTTAGTTGAAATAAACCTTGGGTTGTAAGAAAACTTGTTTAATTTGTTATGAATCTATTTTTACGCGTTTTCCCATACATTTTGTAATTTTACATTTAAAAATATTGAAATTTATATCAATATCGCAATTGCAATATCACATTTTTTCAATATCGTGCAACCCTAGTACAGAGGGTAGACTAATCTGAATTCACTGCTTTTGCCAACAGTAGTAATAATAATAGTTAAAAAAGGGAAGGTGCTCTAAGCGATGTCACACGTGTTTCAGGCTACAACATTTGTTGTTACATACAGCAAACATCTCCACACTATCTGTGAGCTGCCTGTCCCCAGAACACACTGTCTCTGTAGACAGCCCTGGGTCTACAAACGGCAACAAAAACAAACTGTGCCCACCTGCACCACGAAGCAAACAAACAGTGTTCCAACCAATAACCAACAAGAATGATTGGGGTGTGGGGGGGTTGGTGTGCGGAAGCCAAGAAGGGAGGGGCGGGATGAGGAGGAAGGAGGGGCAAGCTAGTCTTGTTAGTTTTGTTTGAAAATACTTTGAACGTCAACAAGAAGTAATGTCCCCCAACAACGCTTAGAGCTTGTTTAAGATAAGACAGAGACAAGGTGGTGACTGCTGGCTTAAGCAAAAGACAGAGACAATGTGGAATTGAGGGACTTGGGCTCAGTAAAGGTCATGAAGTTGCGAGCCTGCCAGACTACCTGGTCCAGTTGCTTTCCCTTTTTTTGCTTCCTAGGTGTGCAGTGTGTTACTACGTTGTGACCTTTAGCTCTGAACCCTCCATTTACACCAATCTCTCTCTGTCTTCTATCTTTATGCACCTGCAGACTGTGCCAATCTGCCTGCAGTGATCATTTTTAGTGGTCAAAGTCAGGGCCAAGATCACAACGCACAATGTGACATATAAGCATATTACAGAAATCCAAGTGTAATTGGCCTAGTATGCTACCTCATTAGCCTTTGGAAGTAACACTAGTATTAGTGCCTAATAACTGTGAGCTTAATGTGCTTCTAATTAGCCTTATAAGCCATTCACCATTTATTATTTGCTTCTGCTTCGGTGAGCATTCAGTCTCAACAGACCTATTACACATGGAGGAAAAGTAGCTTTTGATGCACTCCTGAGGAGAATTTCCAAAAATACCTTAAGTATACCTGACACACTAACTACCCACATGGGTTACCTTAAAATGGAAATTTACCCAAGGTAAATATGCTGCCTAGAACTAAAAGCAGAGTGCAGTATGTGGGATTAGATATTTCCTGTAAACAATATGTTAGAACATTTGATGGACAGATGAAAATGTAAAGATAAAGATTACATTGCAGTATGTGTCTATGTTTCACAGAGTCTATTGTGTCTGTCTCATTTATTTTTGTGTCCCTCAAAAGCTATTTTTTTTTCCTGGAACATTTAGAAGATTATATATTATTAAAACATAAATAAAAGTAACTTACTTGCATATATGGTTTTATTTACTCTATTCAAATGATTATTTCATGGCCACATCTTAAGTTTTGGTCTGACAAGGAAGTGCTAGATTTGTTCAATGACTCACCCAGATGAGTTTTTCTCTCCCCCACATAGAGAAAGTATTACTAATTTAAATATGCAGAGAAAACAGTGATTACTCATATAGTTGCCTTAAAATAGAATTTTACCTAAAGTAAATATGCTGCCAAAAACTATGAGTGGTTGGGGGGAAAGTAAGGCTGTCACACATACAGTTATTTTCCATTAGCAACAAATCTGACACTAAGGGGGATGATATGAAGACTTAGCATTGCTTTCTGTTGATACAAATTGTAAAAAAAACTTTGAGCTAAGAGAAGACAGTGTACAGCATGACATCCTATGAACATGTTGCATAACGACCACTAGACACTTAAAATGATATTTTATCACAACCTTGGTATGATAATCATTTAGACTTGAATGGGCTGGCATACTGTTTTTGTTTTATTGCCTGGAAAGAAATGCATGCAATAAAGATTTGATCCCATGTCCAAGTACTCTGAATGCAGCCTTATACAGTGTTTCTTTGTAAGACTATAGTTGTTTATTGACCAACATATTGCATGTCATATGTCATATTTTCACATCTCTAGTCAGTTTTTAGCACCGACTTAATGTAGGGGCCAAGGGAATCTGTGTTTTAGCTTTCCAAGACATCTTTTTAAAAAGGCCAAGGCCAAGGCAAGGCAAGGCAGCTTTATTTGTATGCCACGTTTCAGCAACAGGGCATTTCAAAGTGCTTTACACAAAATCTGTTAAAAAACAGTTAAAAAAAATAAAACCCGATAAAAATAAAAACATTAAGATACATAAAACACAAATAAAAAGTTAGAATGCAGCATAAGAAATTAATAAAAAAAATGTTTTTAATAAAAATTAATTTAAAGAAAGGCAACATCAAAAAGAAAGGTCTTCAGCCTTGATTTAAAAGAACTGAGAGTAGCAGCAGATCTGCAGGTTTCTGGGAGTTTATTCCAGATATGAGGAGCATAGAAACTGAACGCTGCTTGCCCCTGTTTGGTTCTGACTCTGGGAACAGAAAGTAGACCTGTCCCAGATGACCTGAGAGGTCTTGGGGGGGGTCATAGTGTACTAGCAGATCAGAAATGTATTTTGGCCCTAAACCGTTTAGTGATTTATAAACTAGCAAAAGTACTTTGAAATCAATTCTTTGGGGCACAGGAAGCCAGTGTAAGGACTTCAGAACTGGAGTGATGTGATCCAGTGTCTTGGTCTTAGTGAGGACTCGAGCAGCAGCGTTCTGAATCAGCTGCAGCTGTCTGATTGATTTTTTAGGGAGACCTGTAAAGACCCCGTTACAGTAGTCAAGTCTACTGAAGATGAAAGCATGGACAAGTTTTTCCAAATCCTGTTGACACATAAGTCCTTTAACCCTTGATATATTCTTAAGGTGATAATAGGCTGACTTTGTAATTGTCTTAATGTGGCTGTTAAAATTCAGGTCAGAGTCCATGACTACACCAAGATTTCTGGCTTTGTCTGTTGTTTGCCAAGAAAACTCCCCTATTTGAACTGGCATTTCACAGCCCTGCCAGCTAGCCCAGGCTGCATGCCATCTTTTATGTTCTAGTTCGGTTTACTGTGATCTTTTGTTCTGCTCAATAAAGCACCTGTGACAAGCGCTATATGAACGTTATATATTATTATTATTGTTTAAATTCTGCCATTCTGTACGTGGTTCTATTATTGAATATAGGGTTGTAACTTAATGGTGCCAGCAATCTGTCGCCAGGCCGCCAACCCACGTCAAAGGAAACTTGCCACTGGCCTAACAACTTTTCTGATGGAAACCCTGCTTACAGATTATAGTAACAGTAATGGAAATTCTTCTAGCCCAGCAAGCTACAGCGGTCTTACCGCCAACTGCAAAGTGGTGTCAGTCTCACTAGGGAAATGGTGAGCTAGCTGCACTAATTATATCGTGCTCTGAGCTCGGCTGGTGAGAAAATTTGGCTGGTCAATAATCTGAACAGCTGGGAAGGGGAGAGGCCAACGGTTGCTCAGTTAAAACAAGGGGTACAACAATCATGACAAATCAAGCTCCTCATTAATGACATCTGTCAGCCATAGTTCAAAGAGCTCTCTTTTTTCTCCTTATTTCTAACTTCAGTAAAATGAAGGTAGGCTTTCACTTCAGTCCAGATATGATTTACTGTAGCCATCCTAACACACTACCTGAACGATTTTCCTAGTCTCCCGTTTCGCTCTCCACAGTGCTGTCTTTGGGCAAAAAGGCACGTTGTGAGATTGATAACAGCTAGCTAGCTAACCGGTTATGTTTCTTGTAATCTTAGCCGTAGTTGTGTACTTTTTAACCTTGATTTTGGTGACTTAGAAGAAAGCGAACATTTTGACAATAAACTACATCAACACAACAGTATGTGTAGTTAAACTGGACGTGCCCAATTACCTCTGAATAGTTCTACTTGTACTTGTTAAATTGCAATGTGAGAGGAAGTCAACGGAGGGCGCATTATGTCGACAAGATCATTTAAAAAGGCAACCACGACTACACTGTGCGTCTGCCCTATTTCTGAAACCGTGGCAGCAGATATTTTGCCAATGCGGGCCACAATAAAATCAACATAGAGAAAACACTGTCTACAAAAGAGATAATATCCTCACCCGAGCTTTTGCATGTCAAAGTCGCCAAGCGACACTGAACATAGCCATAGCCATTTGGCAATGGCTTGAATGTAATGGATGTCCATTAATATAAAAACGTTGCACACTATAGCTTTAAGTATGCAGTGCACTGATCATGTTAAGCAGCGATAACTTTGAATGTTAAGTTTCTGTATGGAAGGGGCGGGGTCACTTGAAATTCTACATGCGAGTGCTTTCAGAGCACCATGTGAATGGACTGCTTGTCATGGCTATGACGTGCCCACTTGTCATGCCGCTGTGGCTGTCAAAGTTGTGGGTTTTGGACAAAAAACATTACTCAAGTGGGATGCCGAGTATGTAAACAATGTATATGTAAGCAGCTTTCAAGCAGAGGTAGGTTGATGAACAATTGACTGCACGATTCAGGGATCAAGAGGACTTAAAAAAAAAAAGTTATTTAAAATTTAAAGCGTCAACCGGGGTGAATTGAGATCGCGATTTTATAACGATTTATCATGCAGGCCTACTTGTAACGGACATGAGTTCTGCTAAAGGTTTTCTTTTGTTCTGTTTTTACAGGTTCTTGTGAAGATGCAGTGGAAATGCAAATCTTGTGGGTTTATATGTATGTCAGGAAAGAGTGTGCAATAACACAGTTAGGTATTGTTAATTAACCTTAAAGTCAATATATTCTAAAAGGACAAAAAAACATGTATATAAACAAATTATATTCCTACGTAATGTTTTGTTTTGTGTTGTATTATGTATTTCTTTGCATGTTTAACTTAACATGTACCTATTTTAGAGAACATTACTTCAGGAAATATAATGTATGTTTGCTAATGATTTTTAGTAATAACTAATGTAAACTTGATTTTGTCTACTGCATCAAAATGTTCTGTTCTGTTAATACAACCTTACCTGTTAAGTTTCACCTAAATGGTTTAAAGCAACGTGTTTCCATGAAAATTTCAACTAATTTGGGATAACAGTGTAGGCTTACACCATTTTTTGCCAGAAAAACTTGAATGTATTACTGCTTTCCAAAAGAGTTAAAACCATAAACACAAAACAGGCATTGAGAAAAAAAGAGAATGTGAGAAATTGAGGGGAAGAGAGAAAAAGGCCAGGTCTAACACAAAATGGCATTTAGTATTATGCCGACTACAGCTTTATGCTAAACTCTTCAGTTCATCACGTTATATTACTGTATTGCTCTGCGTGTGTGTATGTGTTTAATAACTTACTTTGGGGCCATAGATAACCTGTCAGTTAGACAGGCAAGCTTAGACAGAAGTGTATTTCATAATAAATCTCAATGCAATCAAGCAGAGGAGGATGAGCAGTTTTTTCTAACTTTTTCTTTTGGGACTTTCACTTTCAGATACATTTTTCAACCTTAATAATCAATGCAGCCTAGAAGTTAGAGATGTGAGCCCATTGCCACCACCTCCTTCTCCAGCTGCATCTATAATACTGTGGCCAAACATCTCCCAGGTGCGATTGTGTTTGACTGAGCAAATGAGAAGCAGGAGAAGAGCCAGAGAGGTTGCGGTGATTATTTGACATTCCCTGTAAAAAATAAATGCTTTCAAAATGCTATGTTTACATAATTCAATAATTCATAACTAGCATGATTATTTCTCGGTGTAGCTTTACCTAACAATGTCCCACTCTGGCCACAGGAGCGAACAAGTCAGACCAAACTCTGGAAAAATAAATCTGCCTATCTCATTTTCTCTCTCCTCCTTTTCTCATCCATACTTACCCTCACATGAAAAATGTTTTCAATGAGCCGGTCTTATGACAGCCTCTCTATCATGCAGAGAAACACAAAGGAACACAAACACACACACACGCAACCCTGTGCAGAGTTTTAACAGGCTTTCTGGCAGTGAAGCAGAAAGACTAAGAGTTTAATAAGACAGAATCATCAGATATCTGTGACAGGCAACATACAAAGCTCCACTATATAGCTTTCAATCTAACAACCTACATAGTGAAGAAGACTGTGTGCATGTACAGTATGTGCATATGTATTAACGTGTTGTGCGTTTCTGTGTGTAGCTGTGTGTTTATGTGTAGCCTGTGAACCGTCACAGCAACAAATGTCTGTCTGGTAGGATAAGAGGGAGACATCTTATCAGCCAGAAGCCAGACACACACATTTTCACACTCACACACAGGTGTGTGTCTTTGTGGGGACCCCTCAATGACATAATGCATCCCCTAACCCCTTACCCACACACACACACACAAAATAGGCCTACTTCTGTACTTCAACTAGTTAAGTTGATTGACCAGATTTCTTTTGCTTTGCGTTGACTGTGCACACTGGTGGCGGAATGCAATGTATGACAGTCAATAACTTTAGCAATTCTTTAATTGACCCTGGCTGTCTACCGCTGCTACGGTTCCGCACTGGTAATCAAGCCAGGTATCCCAGAGGAGAATTTCACACTAATGGGAAAGAGAGTCTGCAAGTATGTGGCAAAACATTACCGGAGTAGATCAACCTGAAAAATGAAGAGCAAGGTTAAAAGAAAATGTACAGAGAAGGCGGTGAGGAGAGATTGGCTTTTTAGGAAAGTGACGCAAATACAATGAGCAATAAAATGCAGTGTACAGGTAGACAACTCATAGGACCGACTTGTTTGTTTTCATGGCTGGTAGAAATATATTTTTGGCCTGTATCTTTTAAGTTTAAAAGCTTTTGGCAGATAGGCCAAAAAGGGAATTTTTCCAACTGACTTTGGCTAACGTGACATCCATGTATGCTTTTTAGGCAGCACCAAGTGGGATATGTCAGAGCTTTTTAACAAAATCAGAGTTTCCAAATTGTCAATACAACCAAGGGAATTACTAGGGCTGTACTACGGTCTATTCATGCTAAAATGTCATGGCACGGAGGTAACGGTCTGGTGCATGCAGAATACTAAGCAAGCTTATACTAAGCAAAAGAGAGAAAGACAATTCAGAATGACATTGAAAACTTAATGTTCACAACACTCCTCTCAAAATTAATAGGGCTGGCCAGGAAATTAGCTTCAGAAATGTCAGGAAAAGTTAGGAGGAAGGGGCATGGGGAGGGAAAAAGAAAGCAAAGAGAACAAGAGAAGAACCAAACTGAGGAGAAAATTAGGGAACAAGGTAAAAGAAAAGAGAAATCTTTTCATGACACCACATGATAATATAAATGTCAAAGAGGTGAACAGAGAAGGAGGGGAAAGGGGTGGACAGGGGGATGGAAAGCAAAAGACTGAAGTCATTTTGCCACTCAGAAAATTGGTTGTAAGTGTTGGAAAGGGGAGGGAAAAAAGTAGGAGGCGAGAGAGGAATAACTGAAAAGGAAAATGACTTGGAAACACAGGCCATCAGTCATGGAGAAAGCAGGTCTGACACTACTGCATCAATAATTCAGATGACTACGACTAATGAGTGAGATCTAAACAAATCACTTCTGAATTCACTGGGAGAGCGTTGAAACATTTCACTGTGCAAAATATGGCACCATTATAGCTGCTGTTTAGGCTGTATTGGCAACACAAGGGAAAAGGGGTTGGATACAGTATCTCTCTTGAACCCTTGAATCCTTCGTGTTCATTTTCATAAGGAAAAAGGGACAGTGAGAATCAACAAAAGTGAAACATGCATGCATAAAAAAGGAAAACCAAAGACCCATGATAAAGGCAGAAATAAATAAAGATTGTGATAAAGTAGATGGAAAGGGAAAATAAGAAATGAAAAGAGACAATGGACGTTGAGTGTTGACAATGGACACACAGACAGGTAAAGACAAACACAGATAGCACTATTTAATAGCATTAAAGTACCCATATTAAGAAAAAAAAATCACCTTTTCTGGGATTTTGGGTGTTATTTTGTGTCTGTGGTGGTTCCACACGTATACAAACTTGGAAAAAAAGCATCCATGCTGTTTTGAGTGAGATACAGGTTTATGAATGTCTTCTGCCTTCAGTGCTAGCCGAGACGAGGTGGCTAACCATAGCACATGCTAGCACTAGCTCGTTCTCAATGGCAAAACACTGCTACAACACACACTAGTTCACCATAATCTACAAAAACTACTTACATGTCCTTGTTCTGCAGGTATTCCACAAGTAAGCTCTTGTTTAGAAGAAGTCTCCCAGCTAATTTTGCCTTGTACTGACCAAAGTTGTAAAAAAGTTATCAAGCTGATGTGATCTTTCCTAGCTATTGCGCATGTGCAACTCCCAACAAAGATAGTATAGAAGTGAGATTTCTCACTCTGTAGCTAAAACAAGTGAGATGTCTCACTCTGTAGCTAAATCCTAAGATCTAAACACACAGGGTGAAAAGAGGATCTGCAGCAATGTGCAGTACAACAAAAATGTTTTTTTTTAATTAATCCATGTAAACCTATTCTGGTTCAACCTCAAAATACAATTATGACCCTGAAAATGGGCCTAATATGGGCACTTTAAGTATTGATAAAATCCTGAATTGTGTCCGGCATCGGACAGATGACTGTAACACACACACACTCGCACAAACACACTTCCTTCCAACTCTACACACTTATAGCAGGACCTACACAGCATAACAGGGACTCATTTATACAGCGTGTTTTAATATATTTCTCAGACATTTCACAAATTTGTAAACTTCATATATGATGGACAATGGTTATTAAAAGAACAGTTACATTTATTTTCCTTTTAAGTTTTTTTTTTTTCTCCTTTTGAAACAAATGTACATCTAACACATCATGTAGGCTACATTTTAACATGTCAAAAACACATGCATTAAACTGTAATTTTAGCGATTAGGAATAAATGAATGCCTTTTTATTGTTACTATACACATGTACAACGAGATTAAAAGCAACCTTTTCCAGTGCCAACATGTACAGTACTGTGCGAAAGTCTTAGGCAGGTGTGAGAAAATGCTGTAAACTAAGAATGCTTTCAAAAATATAAATGATGATTGTTTATTTTTTATTAATTTACATAATGCAATGTGAGCGACCAAAAGAAAAATCTAAATCACAGTCGATTACTACCATTTTCCTTCAAACCAGCATCAATTCTTATAGGTACACTTGCAAAAAGTCGGGCAACGTTGAGGATCATAGACACTAGTTGGCCAAGGATACTTGTGCAGCAGATGAAAAACACATCAAACTTATTTCCCTTCGAAATAAGAAGATGTCCAGCAGTGAGATCAGCTCACAACTAGAAACCAGTGGGATCCAAGTACACCCATCTACTGTCCGGAGAAGTCTGGCCAGAAGTGGTTTTCATGGAAGGGTTGCGGCCAAAAAGCCATACCTCTGACATTGGAAACAAGGCCAAGCAACTCAACTATGTACAAAAACATAGGAACTGGGGTGCAGAAAAATGGCGGCAGGTGTTATGGACTGATGAGTCAAAAATTGAACTATTTGGCTGTAGCAGAAGGCAGTTTGTTCGCCGAAGGGTTGGAGAGCGGTAAAATAATGAGTGTCTGCAGGCAACAGTGAAGCATGGTGGAGGTTCCTTGCTAGTTTGGGGCTGCCTTTCTGCAAATGGAGTTGGAGATTTGGTCAGGATTAATGGTATGCTCAATGCTGAGAAATACAGGCAAATACTTATCCATCATGCAATACCATCAGGGAGAGTGTGATTGGCCCCAAATTTATTCTGCAGCAGGACAACACCCCCAAACATACAGCCAATGTCATTAAGAACTATCTTCAGTGTGAGAAGAACAAGAAGTCCTGCAAGTGATGGCACGGCCTCCACACAGCCCAGATCTCAACATCATCAAGTGTGTTTGGGATCCAGGTCCAGCAGGCTCTGTCTCACATGCTATTACTCTACAAACTGAAGTTAGTTGCATTCAATAACTTCTTTTCGCCGTGGCGGCCGCGATAGTAGAGTTACCAGCGGAAACACTGGTACAAATACAGGTTTGCCTCTCATGCTTAACAATATACAGCTGTTTTAATAACAATTAAAACTGTAGACAAATGTCAGAAGTGTGGACCAGCGCCGCTGTGTGGCGGGGCTGCGCAGAGCGTAGGAGGAGAGAGAGAGTGACAGGAGAGATTCAACACAGGCACGGCTTTACGTGATTAAAATTCAATTACCTGTACAGCCCTAATGTAGACAGTCACAGAGGACAGAGTAGCGTGAGGAAAATTCAACAGATAGCAGTCGGTTACACGTCGGTCACAAGATTTACCAGTTTACTAGTAAACGCAACATTTTGTCCCGTCTGTGTTGTTTTTCAGACAACAGCAGTCACCAGTGCTAGTTATTGTCTGTTAGCTCACAGGGCTCTAGGGCGCGAGTAGCCTAATATTTTTTAGCCTAATTAGTTTTAATTGTTATTAAAACAGCTGTATATTGTTAAGCATGAGAGGCAAACCTGTATTTGTACCAGTGTTTCTGCTGGTAACTCTGCTATTGCGGCGGCCACGGCGAAAAACACAGAAGTTATTGAATGCAACTAACTTCAGTTCGTAGAGTAATAGCATGTGAGACAGAGCCTGCTGGACCTGGGCCAGAGATGTGACTCATGGCCAGAATATCATAGTTTATAAAAATGCAGCGCAGTGACGATAAAGACATTTCATACACAAGACGTGTGTAACTCCGCTGACCCGCCATTCGACCCGCGCTCGACCCATTCATAATGAGTCAGCCATCACTCTGTGAGTAGCATCCATTGCCCCCCTAGCTCTATATATATATATATATATATATATATATATATATATATAAATAAATTTTAATTTTAATTTTAATGTATTGTTTGTATTTTAATTGTATTCTTTTTGTAAAGCACTTTGATTGAAAGCGCTCTATAAATAAATGCATTATTATTATTATTATTATTATTATTATTATTATTATATATCCTACGCTATTTATTTCAGATAGCTAATTTTTATTTACATGTGTTGCAGTTGTATGTCTATACAACTTCAACATAAGAATGTAGCATAATATGGATGTGAAAGCAGTTATAAATAGCCTATGTGACAATAAAATATGTTTTGGTTGAAGTCAACAAATAATCGTGATAATTAATCATGGTCACAATATTGGTCAAAATAATCGTGACTATAATTTTGTCCATAATCGTGCAGCCCTAGATCTGAGGTTAGTTCTCCAAGATGTTTGGAAACACCTACCAGCAGAGTTCCTTCAAAAACTGTGCAAGTGGACCTAGAAGAATTGATGTTATCTTGAAGGCAAAGGGTGGTCACACCAAATATTGATTTGATTTAGATTCCTCTTCTGTTCATTCACTGCATTTTGTTAATTGATGAAAATAAACTATTAATACTTCCATTTTTTTAAAGCATTCTTAGTTTACAGCATTGTTTTCATACCTGCCTCAAACTTTTGCACAGTACTGTACATAAATTAGATTAGTGGGAACATCTATTTTTTCTCACAAAGTATACTTGCACTGTCCATGGGTAAAGACTGTGAACTGTGAGCTATGGGTTATTCTCCGATGAACAGGTCAGACAGAAAACCAAGATTCAATAGCGCTTACACAGTGTTTAGCTACATAAGCCCCAGTCTAAACTCAGCAAGTGGCTTGGGTTATGCCCTAAAGGGCCTACCCGGTAGTTTATTGGGCCTCTGAGTGCAGGGGTTGCAGGCTCTTATTATTCCGATCCACTTATTAGACTGGTCCCTAGGTGTGCTAGCAAGCCCACTACTTTGAAATCTCCATCTCTCTGTAGATATATAACTCTCAAGATATATAATTCTCCTTGCCTCAGACCTGCTGCCTTGGACATTATTTCTCTCTTTACTCCCCTGACTCCATAGGCCTAGGTATAGGAAGTGCTTACATTGGTTCTTTCTTTGTGCTGTAGTCAGCCTTAAGACAGAAACACAACACAAGCTAGATATAATATCTAGCAGAGCTGGGTGATGAACGAGGGAGTATTGAAGGGATATAAATATTCTCTCTTTCCATGACTATTTCTTCCACTCCCTGAGGGGCTTATAGCAGGGTTTAGAAAGTCAGAGCTTTGCACTGCCCTAACTTTTTTTTCTAACCAATTTATTTCTTCCCCCACGTCTGTCACAATCACAACTCAACTTTTTCCTTAAGTTGTCCTTTTTGCAGACTCTATTTTTATGTTCATGAACCCACCATCAATCCTGATTAGGTAAATGACCTGTGCAATATGTAAGTTATGCAATATTTAAGCTATTGGATTGTTCAATATGTAATTTGTGCAATAACTAGACTATTAGTGTTGTGCAATATGTCATTTGTGCAAGGGCTGTGCTACACTTACTGCGGAGAATGGCCGACAGGGTTGTTCAATTAAAAACTGCCATTGAAAGAAGGACTAATGTGCTTACGCGGGCTGAAACAATTCCTTGAGTAACTCGAATAATTTGATTACTAAAAAACCTCAAAGCAAAATGATTGGCCTCGAAGCTTTGTTTAATCAATGTTACCAACGTTGTATTGCTCAGGGTGTTTCCGCACAGATGATTATTACTGTCGTATACCGGGCTGATGCTGCTGGCAACACATGCCATGAAGACTGACGGTGCAGATTACAAAATGAAGAAAGAGAGCGTAAATAGTGAGGGGCTAAGAGAAGAGACAGCCTGGAGAAAACGACACAAAGTGTCCAAAGTTTTGGAATCAGTTCAAATGTAATTAAAACAAAAACTCTGTACAGTGTGTCTACTGCAAAATCAAACTAGCTTACCAAAATAATAGCACAACGTCAGTGCTTCAGCATCTCAACAGAAAACACTGAGTCTAACTTAATAATTGTTTCACAAAGCGGATCTGACAAAAGTCGAGAGTCGACTTGTTGACTAAAAACAGCTGATTGTTGCGTCTTCACGGAGAAACAGCTGATCAACGATCTACTAGCATAAGTGTAACAGAGCTGTCTGACATTCTAATCAAATACTGTACATAAATGAAAATAGGTTGAGTATACCTAATATTTACATATAGGCCTATATACAGAGCAGTCTCAGGTTGAAACTTGAAGTTCTGAAAGTCAAGTTGCATGTTTATGTATGTTTAATGTATTCCTTAGTTTGAGGTTGTCATTGCATTTCAGAATATGTTTTCTTTAAAAACAATGTAATATGTGACTTATGCACTAGAGTTGCACAATTAATCGCAATTTTATCGAAATTGCAATATGGAGTACTGCAATATCCAAATGGCGGGGGGGAGGGGGAAATTTCGCAGCTGGTATTGTTACAGGCAAAATATGTGTCAAACCATTCTGAATGAAGTATTGTGGTGCTGCAGAGACGTCCCAGCCTACAAATTGTATTCTACAGACTAAAGAAAAAATATTTGTTTTGTACAGATCCTCGCAAAACTCACACTATAAATCCTTTTAATTTTTTAGATTTTAATATATTTTTCAATGAAAATGAGAATGATACAAAAATGATCATTCCCTCCAATATGTGAATCGTATCACAATTTAAGTCATAATAATCGCAATTAGATAACTCATATCGTGCAGCCCTATTATGCACTTAATATGTTTAGTTTTTTTAAAAGATGGTATTGTAAGAAATGTTGCCAATTAAAATGTGTCTTTTTCTGAAAATGTAACAGTATCGGAACATCTCTAGATTTCACCATAGATATTACCACAGCAACACTAAACTGGTATCATAAATGATCACGCCGTGATAAACTTTATTATGTTCCACACAGTAATATTAGCCCCTTTCACACAGCCTGTTCAAGAAGGGACTATTGTGCCTTTAAGCCTCCTAGCAGCCACCTGTGTGAAATTAAAGAAAGAAAGAATGCAGGGACAGAGTTGTAAATTCATTAGCTGAGGTAGACACAACAAAGATGTTACATTTTTATTCCTTTGAGTCCTTCTTTGCGCTGTTAATACACCACAGCCGCTAGCGGATTGTCCTTCTGTTTAAAGCTTTGTTTATAGTCCTTCTGTTTATAGCTTTATTCCGATAAAACGGCACAGTTGCATTTCAGCTTGCACACATGTTTCGTAGCGGCTTATATTGGTAGAGAGCAACAAGTTAGCAAACTGACGAGTTGCCCTCTCTGCCTGTTTAGCTGCTAGACAGGCTGCAACATATGTTGTAAGATTTAAGCCAATGTTTTTTCGGGGGCAAGGCCATTCACTTTACCGGCGGTATTGACAACAGATAAAGCCACTCATACGAGCGGCACTCATACGCTACTCTCCGTTACTGCTCGCTCTTATTGCACGACCACACGGGCACTGACGTCACTCACGTAAGGCACCCTGCCATTCTCGCTCTAACTTATGCTACTCCTGTAAGGGGTGTCACTGCCCAAAGCGAGTCGAGTGCAGATGTGAGTTGCGCATGCTCAGATTTAAACGGTTTAGGGCATAAAGTGTCATACTGAAATTTGTGACATCCATGAAATAATAAACTTTTCTCAATACAAACAATAACAGAAGATGGAAATCATTTCAGAAACATTTTAGCTATCTATGATTGTGTGATTGCTAACGTTAGCTGAAAAACACCATTCAACTGACAGCCTCTGTTGGGTTTGATTGCTAACTTGTAGACAGCAGTAAACAAACTTTGTTAGGTAGGTCCATTTTTACTGTATTGACATTACAGAAGTCTCTCGTTAGCATCTTGTCGCAAACTGACGCATGCGTGACTCAAATCTGCACTCAACTCAAATCGGGCAGTGACAAGGGGGTTACGGTATACCGCACTACCACAGGAATCTCTTGCATTTTAACTTATTTTTATAGCCAAAGGTTTTATTGTTATTATTATTATTGTTGTTATCTTTATACTGTCTTCTTTCTCTCTGTACTGTATTTAGCTGAAAACTGCTGCTGGAAATTTCAATTTCCTTGTGGGAGTCCTCCCAAAAGGATTAATAAAGAGAAGTCTAAGTCTAACCGCGATAGAAAAAAAATCAATACTGATGCAGCCCTATTAAAAATAGTGGCAATGTCAATGGCAGAGAAGAAAACCAATAGCTGGATATGTTTAGCTAGGTAAGCGACTGAGAAATGCTCTCACTTATTAGATAATGCAATGTGTCCTTGAGACAGTCAGTACCTAACAGCAGACCGTGGATATAATGGGCAGCTCCCTGGTGTAATTTGGTGAATGTGAATCAAGGTTGTTGCTGAAAATAAGCACTGGTGAAAGCAGACTGTTCCTGGGTGAAAATCTTAAAAATAGTTTTAAAAGTTTTAAACTCCTAATTTATAATTGTTTTATTCATTAACAGACTAGAGTAGGCTTTTTCCCCTCAAAGCTTTGCTAGACAAATGTATTTAAAGCAGAATACTGGACAAATAAATGAGAGACTCTTCAGTGTCACATTGCACCAATAAATTGGTTTGAAGTAAATGTAAATGTAAAATGTAAATGTATTTTATTTATATAGCACTTTACAACGACCGATAAGTGAACCAAAGTGCTTCACAACAAATAAAACCACAGATTTAAAACAACAATACACCACTAACAAAATTACAATATCGAATGATAAAAGTAAGAAAAAAATAATAAATAAACAAAAATAAAAAACAATACAATCAATGCAAATGTGTCATCACATTACTAGGTACCAAACGCCAGTTTAAAAAGATGCGTCTTAAGTCTTGATTTAAAAGACCCAGGTCAGTAATGATACGCATCTCACTGGGCAGCTTATTCCAGAGCTTAGGTCCAGAAACCGAAAAGCGGTCACCCCAGTGTTTCAGTTTTGACCTGGGCACTTCCAACATGAGTTGATTAGATGACCTCAACGTCCTACCACAATTTCGAATAATCAGCATGTCTAAAATGTAAGATGGGGCAAGGCCATTAAGAGCTTTAAAAACAAACAATACAATTTTATACTTAATTCTAAAGTGTACCGGGAGCCAATGGAGAGAATAAAGAATCAGAGTTATGTGGTCTCGTTTTTTCATGCCCGTTAACAGGCGGGCAGCTGCATTTTGGACAAGTTGGAGACGGTCAACAGAGGACTGGGAAACACCCATATATAGGGCATTGCAATAGTCCAGTCTAGAGCTTATTAAAGCGTGAATAGCCTTCTCAAGGTCATGACGGTTTAAAAACGATTTTACCTTTGCCAGAAGGCGCAGTTTAAAAGTCAGTAAAGTTTGTACAGTAAAGACTCTATAGCTCACTTATTGAGTAGTAAAACAAAATGATTACGGCTAAATATGTCCTTGCAGTTTCAGAAAAAGTCACTTCTCCTAAAGGTTAACTTTACAAGAAGTGACATATGTGCGCTCATATTTGCACAGCCTCACTCCAATGGTTGTGACACAATCATTATACATACACCTCACAAGTCATCGTTATTAGCGATAGAAAAAAAAGAAGTGTTTACGAGCGAGCTGGAGGGCAAATCTGTCAGTCTCAATTATTTGTTCCCTCTCTCACATTCAAATGATTTTCAGTAGTTAATCTGTCAATTTATGAATTTGTTTATTATTCCACTGCGTCAGCTCTTTCTTCACCCATTTGTGGACATGTTCAATTCTTTATTTATTTGTTCACTTGTCATGTTTTTGTCCATGCATTTAGTCACATAGATTAATTCCGTAGTTTGTCCACTCAATCACTTTTCTATTTATATGCTAAGTCGGCTTTACGGAAGGTGCAGATGAGGTGGTGCGACAGTAATATCACAACACTGTTACTCGGATAAAAGTCCTTAATTGATCCATAACAAAACATTACAACAAATTAAGGCTGCCCACTAAATGTCAATGATATGAGCCCGCAATTTGAACATCATGTTTAACGTTAAGTTTCCGACTTTATCTTGCTCAAGGCAACGGATATCTGGCCTAAATGAGTGAAATCCGGTGTAACACCAAATTCTGTGACCATCGTATTTTGTGACTGTAGGGGGCGCTGTTGCCACTGTGCAGGTTGATCTTACTCACACAGACGACTTTGTTACGACTCTATTACGCTATCATCGTAAACTGCAGGCTTTTTATAATGAAGGTTCAGCGCCGAGAGTTTAGAAATGTTGTATATACTTACATGAGATATAGGCTGTATTGCATTTTGAATGACTAGTGTCTAATCGTAAATCTAAATAAAGAAACTACGATACATGTGTCTGTGTGTGTGTTGTGTGTGCGTGTTTCTGTTGGCCCCTAATAAACATCACAGAGTAGACATAATCATGAGGATGCGGTTGATAAATAATAATAAAACTACGTCAGCAGCATGAGGCTGTTACCTAATCTACAAGAGCTGTAGGAGGAAATTATCAATTAATAAGTAATAATTTAATTGTGAACTCATTGTGAATTCTCCCCATAAATAAATTCATATATATTTAAACATTTCAAAATTCACCTGTCACAACAACCAAACCATTTCAGGTGACTTCTTTTGTCTTCATACTTTATGTATAGACAAAAAAAAAAACAATCATTACTCTGGTCAACATCTGGTCTTAGTCACAAGGGGTCACATATTTTGACAGCTATCGTCAGAATATGTGACCCTACTGTAACTTGGCAGAAATCACCAGTAACAACAGCCAAACCATTTCAGGTGACTTGTTTTATCTTCATATGTATAGACAAGAAACAATAATCACTCTGGTCAACATCTGGTCTTAGGCACAAGGGGTCACATATTTTGACAGCTATCGTCAGAATATGTGACCCTACTGTAACTTGGCAAACATCACCTGTTTATTAGGGGCCAACAGAATAAACACGCACACACACAACACACACACACATATATCTTAGTTTCTTTATTTAGATTTACGATTAGACACTAGTCATTCAAAATGCAATACAGCCTATATCTCATGTATGTATATACAACATTTCTAAACTCTCGGCGCTGAACCTTCATTATAAAAAGCCTGCAGTTTACGCTAATAGCGTAATAGAGTCACAACAACATCGTCTGTGTGAGTAAGATCAACCTGCACAGTGGCAACAGCGCCCCCTAGTTTGTTAAAGATATAGGCCTAGTGGCTTTGGTTTAAACTGTTATAAAAACACATTCATGAAAACATAAATAAATCCTGTCACCAACTCATCACCTATATAGTATAGGGCCTATGTATTACTATTATTGGAAAGCAAGTTAATAATATAACCAACAATATATGTAAAAGCAATGTCAGTTGATTCAACTCAATGCAGGTGAACAGACGCCCTTTGAGACCAGTAAGAAATGTCTGACCGAGCAAACAAGCCACAAGAGCTTCCGTTTCACTTCCCTTTCAGTTAACCTACATCACCATACCCACCACTTCACTAAAAGAAGCACATATGTATATCACACTAACCAACAGTAGTTACAGGGTCTGTCGGTGCACTACAACTAACTAATTAAGCTAGTATGCAGAAATCTGCAAGATCCAGGCAGACCCAGAGCATGCTGGGAAACGCCAGCTTCTCAGCTGATTTAACACCTGATTGGTTTACAACATGATGACGTTTTATATAAACTTTTTATTGTTTTTGAATTGGAGGGATTTTAATTGCTATTTGTCTGATTTAAAGACTTCTTCTGTACAGAACACACGTTGTGTGGCTGATAGTGACGTTAAGAAGTCAGAGAGACTAAATCCGTTCAGATCACTGATCATCTACAGTCTGTTGTTAATTAAAATCAGCAACAGATCACATGTAGAACATTCTGAGAGCTACTCTGTCATGATTAAAACAACTAGAGAGTGTGTACCAGCTGATATGTGGGTCTGATTATATTTTATTAAATCGGAATCGCACCACAGTGTTTTTGTCACTTCCTGTTCAGTCTGAAGGCTGCTGGAATCGGATGGAAACTGTCCGACTTTACTGCAGCTTTTTGTCCCCGCCCCCTGCTGCTGCCGCCTGCTCTCGTCTACTTTACAGGCGAGGCGCAGTTCATCTCGAACGAGCCTAAACACAGCACTTCCTGCACTTACGAATTTCAAAATAAAATCCT
Organism: Percina caprodes; assembly: GCA_013375575.1. Classification (NCBI taxonomy): domain Eukaryota; kingdom Metazoa; phylum Chordata; class Actinopteri; order Perciformes; family Percidae; genus Percina; species Percina caprodes. Next base: position 54,301 of record JABXJD010000152.1, on the reverse strand, counting down.
AATTGGCGAAAGCGAAATAATGCTTAAGTAACGTTAGTAAAGCTAAAGCAGTATAAGCGTGTCAATGCAAACACATAGGATGTTTTAGTAGTGTTCCCATACCAAATTGACTTCTTATAGAATACTGTAGACTGACGTATATGTTGACATATTGACGTTAGCTAACGTTAGCAACATTAGCTTGCAATGCTTAACCATGCATGTACGCGTATCACAATGTGCACAGTAACACAGTTTATTCAAAAGGCAAAGACACCATCACGTAACGTACAAAGACAACTGATAAGCAGTGTCTACTTCAGTTGTTACATCATACAAGAGGCGTTTTTTTATTGCGCCCCAAAGAGAAACGTTAGCTAGCTAGATAACCAGAACGTCGCTCCGACAAACTCCCTGCCTATCCTGACTAGCTAACGTTTATGCTCATTACATTAAATAGCACAATTATATTCGCTAAAAAATATTTAAGCAGATGAAACTTTACCTCTTTCTTCTTCTGTCCTCCCCCCGGCGGCAGACATAGCAGCAAGAGGAAGAAAACAGACAAGACCGGCAGGTGAACGAAGAACTTAATCCAAACAGACGCCATGACGGAAGGATGCTCTGACTGTGAGACACGTCTATGACAATGGATGTTCTGTCGACCAATCAACGGAAAGACAGTTGAAGCGCGCAATCCTCTGGGTTTTGTAGTTTTTTGTACCTACTATTTTTACAGACTACTTTACATTTACATCTAGAGGTCATACTATAAAATTACAGCTTTGGGGGAGGAATCTATAAGGAACTGTTGAAGCTGTTTTAATAATAGCCTGGTCTTTAGGAATAGGCTATTTAATTGTCATACACTGCTGCATAAAACATGACATCTTGAACTGAACAGTGTATTGAGAAAAGGGCAAGCTAGGTATAGGCCTTATTCAGTATTATGTAGTAGCATATTGATGAAAAAACAAGCCAAAAAAGAAAAGGTAATGGACATGTATGAAAAAGCCCTTTGTCACTGATGACAGTTACTTAAACTGTTTTTAATGTATGAATAAAAAACTGGATAAAATTAGGCACCACCTCCACAGTTGCAACATGGACAATTTTTGTGGTTTGGCTTTATTGTAATAAATTTTTATTGTGTGTGTGTGTGTGTGTGTGTGTGTGTGTGTGTGTGTGTGTGTGTGTGTGTGTGTGTGTGTGTGTGTGTGTGTGTGCGAAGCACTTCATAACTGTGTGCTTTAAAAAGTACTATACAAATAAAGCTTTACTTACTGCATTATAAAATGCAGACATTATTTAAACTCACAGCATTAGGTTGACTGATGATGTTTATTAACATTTATGGCTTTTCAAAGCACATATGTTTTCAGACAAAGAATTATATAAATGTTCATCTGAAATCACTATATGAAACTATCAGTACTATTTTAATCTACAACTATTTTTAAATTCATGTTATTTTGTTATTAGTCCATTAGGAATGTGTTTTACTCTCAGAAAACTTGAAATGAGTAAGATGGCTGAGTGGAAATTTCCCCCTGATTAAGTTACTATTTGTCAAAAGTGTGAATGAATGTGACATCTAAACCAAGGACTGCAGAATTTATCTCTTTGTTTCTCCTTAATTTGCAAGTGGTGAGATTGTCGCAGACACTTCATAGAGTTAATTGAGGGGTACAAATGATTTATGTGAAATCATTGGGGGTGACATGTCTCCCTGTCTCCCTCTGAAATTATACCTCAGCACTTTGTGACTAAGGTAATGAAGTGCATTAGCCTTGCAATAAACATTACTAGTGCCTGTTTAAAACCTTTCATAGTCAGAGCAAAGGTGATTATTTTAGATGGGTTTTTATACTGTAATTGATAGGCTATATGTATGCACACGCTGTACACCTTTTAATGCAGTCTAATGCAAAAACGCAAGTGTTAAATGTATTACAATAAAAACACAGCACAATATGAGATAGACAAACCAAACCAACACACACATCAACCTTAAACACACACACACACACACACACACACACACACACACACACACACACTCTCTGCTGAAATGAAAACCATGTTGGAATATTAAAGCCAATGCACCGTGAAACAATCAGTACGTGTTGCAGTCTTGTTAAATCACAGTTCATTCGCTCTATAGCAACTCAATCATGAAAGCATCCCCAGACTTGTTGGGCTTGATCGCAAAATTTGTCAAACGATTCTCTTGGAATTGCCTTGCATGGTTATTATGTAGAACGAAAGTTGCTGAACTTTTACGTACGTTAAAAATCTGCTGGATTTGGTAAATGTTATATTTCCAGGACGGCTGTTGCTATTTCCACAAACCCAAAGATATTCAGTTTACTATCATAAAGAAAATCTGAAAATATTCACATTCATGAACCAATGTAAATGTACACACCAATAAATCTATGACAGTTAATCAATCTTTGCAATTATTGCAGATGCATTTTGTGCAAATCAACAAATCACATAATTTTATTATTCAAAACTATGACTGCTCAAATAATTCTTTTTATTTTACTTTTATTTTACTTTTATTTGCCTAAATGTAGATGTAAAGAGCCAACTTAATTAAATTCAGACTAAAATAAACATTTGTCCAGTATTATTCATCAGACCAGCCCGGATGCTATTTCATGTTAAAAGGGATATTTTGGATATTTTGAGGGGTTGTGAGGTACTTATCCAGAGCCAGTATATTACCTAAATGGTGACTGGCACACAGTTGGGAATACAGTGACTATTGATAAGTATCCCTATATCTAAAATATCCAAACTATTCCTAAGTGCAGCTATAGGTGGGGAGACCTGCAATTTCACCAATGCACTGACTGTCCTTGCTCCATGAATAAAATAAACTATTCTTTAGTTATCTGTGGGAACCAGGAACTCCCCCAATGTCCCCTCTTCTTTCTTCAATAGCAAGAACTTACAGTTTCCATTTTCACATGCATCTTCTACGTTATCTCAGATTAGCTAGCAAATGCTAACCAGTAACTTGCAAGTTGCTGTCAAACTTTGTACTGCATGGTAACACAAAAAGATGAGCCTCCCATAAGAATTTGCTCTCTCTTCAGCTAGCAAAGCAAACAGCTGCACTTTGCATTTAAGCAGAAGAATAAAGGTCCTATCTGATCACAACCTAGAAGAGTGTTGTAAGAGGGAGAGAGCAGAGGGATAGAGAGAGAGACCGAGAAGCCTGTTAAAGCCAGTGCCTGCCACTGCTGTCAATGGTTCTTTAGGTAAAATTGCCAGGTAAAATTACACACTACATAGTCGTGATACAGAGACATTAGTATACCATATACTGTATGTATATAGGTCATAAAGAAATAAGGATAAATACGTGGAGAATGAAGAGCAATTGTGAAACGTGAAAACCACATGTGCCTATGTGAAACATATCCCAAGAGAAATTGTGTTTCACATGTGATAAATGCATGTGCATTTTCCTTAAGGGAAATTACATTAAGTATAGTGTTTATAGCTACCCTTGTTTTTGATGAACATTTGTGGCAATAAAGTCGTAAGTGGGAAGGATTTGCATTTGAAGCATTTGTGGGCAAGCAGCAGATATTTAAAGCCAAGTAAATGAGAGAAAGTATGGAAGGAGAGAAAAACGGTTTATAGTGATTTAAAATGCAGAGAAAAGGCAAGGGGGAAAATTGGAGGCAGAGGGAGAGAATGAGAGAGAGAGACAGAGAGAGAGAGAGAGAGAGAGGAGGGGATAGATGGGTGATGTCATATCCAGCTGGCTCAGAACTGGGTGCCCGTATCTGATGTCAGCCGCTCCCTTATAAAATATAACGAGTCCTCGGAAAAATGATTAATTGCCCGACAGCACAAAGTTTAGAGAAAAGAAAGAGAGACGGTGGTGGGGAGGTGATAGGGTTCCCTGAGCAGAAAATAGCCAAAGAGTGCTATTAAGAGAGAGATTGAGAGAGCGCAACATCAAAAAGGAAATAGAGAGAGAAAAATTGAGAGATGTTGGGGTACAGAGGGATTGGAAGAAAAGCAGCAAGAGAGACAGAGGGATGAAGAGGGGATGTGAACGAGAGAGAGAGAGAGAGAGAAGGAGAGAAGAAAGAAAAGAAGAAAAGGATAGAGTCCGACAAACAGAGAGGGAGTAGAAGAGAGAATGAGTGAGGCATTCATTAATATGATGTTCGTTATCTCTGACCAACTCCCTCAACAAATGTTCCTCTGTGTTCTCTAGTGTGCAATTCAATAGGCCTAGCTGTGTGTGTGTGTGTGTGTGTGTGTGTGTGTGTGTGTGTGTGTGTGTGTGTGTGTGTGTGTGTGTGTGTGTGTGTGTGTGTGTGCATGAGCAAGAGTTTGTGTGTTCATAAGGTACCTCTTTACAGCACAACTGTGTGAATGCATGTGTGTACTGTGACCACTTTCATGGAAAAATCCTTCAAATTGAACACAAACATACTGAACTTGAAGTCAACAGAACATCACTCTCATGCAAAGTGGAAAGAGGCTTGAAATTGAAGCAGAAATCTTCAGCCATGGATGCCATCTTGGAGATTGTGCATCACCAACATAATGTTAAAATAAAAATATATTGTAAATTTGGCTCCAAATTCAAATTTTGTCTAATTCACAGACACACATCCATTAGTTTTGGGATATCCATTGTCCATTAACTTTACATTAAGCCTGTACATCTTAGAAACATTGATCTATAAAAATCTTCATAATAATGATGTTATTTTAATTATTCATACACTGGTATACACTGATTTTGGGCATACAAAATAACCTGTGATGCAACTAAACTAACAGTGTTTGAGCTTTGCAGGCTTACATATTATTGAAAAATATAAAATTGATAATAATTATTGTGGTTTACATCCTCGGCAGAAAGTGATTGGGTGAAATGATAAGCATATCCCTGTTTGTTACTGCATGGCAAGGTGTTTTCCGCCTGGCGAGCAGAGGAAGTCTGAGTCTATGAGGTACCATTATTCAGCATTGTCTCCAGTAATCATATCTAATATGATAGGTTCGGAGGACAGTTGTATTTCGGATGAAGATTTGTACAGTACACCAGAGTTATAGGTATAAAAAAACACAGTTTGTAAAAATCTATTTTAATCTCATATTCTGTCTTATAAAATAGTGTGGTATTCAAGGACAATATGCTCTCCAGCATTTCACTTGTGTCCAAAGTTATTCAACTTATTGTTCTGATTTCTGGGATATTTTATTACAAATTGTAGGGTATGTACCACAGTCCTTAAAGAGAACAAGCCACCACAAACTAAAATAACAACAGGGTTGTGTTTCAGAACTTGTCACTAGCGGAGACCCTGTTCTCCCCTCTCCTCCTCTTCTCCTTTGGTCACCTAAACATACTTCATTTCCTCTGTCCTCCTCTTCTCTTTTAGTCATCGCACCTTCTCTCCTCCTTCCCTCTCCTACCCTCTATCTTTTTCTTTTCTCCTCTCCACTACTCTTCCACTACCTTTTTTCTCCGTCATTTGTCACCTCTCCTTTCCTCATCTTTATTTGCACCACACCCCCTCTCCTTTTATCCTATTCTTGCCTTTCCTCTCCTCTCCTCTCCTCTCCTCTCCTCTCCACTGCTCTGCTCTTCTCCTCATTCAGAAAGTCTGTGATAGAAAAAGCCCTGGTGGTCGGCAGGCGGCGACACCTTATTATGCAGGAGAAGGATGAAGACAATTTGCATCATAAGAAAGAAAGAAAGAAAGAAAGAAAGAAAGAAAGAAAGAAAGAAAGAAAGAAAGAAAGAAAGAAAGAAAGAAAGAAATATCTATTTTCCTGTGATTCATATTCATATGGAGGCATAGCCTACTGAATCCCCCCCAAACACACACACACACACACACACACACACACACACACACACACACACACACACACACACACACACACACACACACACACATAAACAGAGGCAACCACCACAAACTTTCTGCAACAGCCTTCCAACAGCCTCTGCATTTAAATCTCGTTCATGTCTTTAGTGGCAAAGCCGCATTTTCGATTCATCTATTTCATTAGAACGAGCCTTAACCTCTCCCACTTTCTCTACACACACACACACACACACACACACACACACACACACACACACACACACACACACACTCACACACCGGTGCGTCAGTCATTGGAATAATGTACATCATAAAGCTTCCTTCCTTCTCTCGTCTCATTTCTCGCAGCTCCCCTCATCTGCTCTCTTCTGCATTTCTCCCACCAGGTATCTCTCCCGCTCTCTCTCTCTCTCTCTTTCTCTCTCTCTCTCTCTCTCTCTCCTCTCTCTCTCTCTCTCTCGCTCCCTTTTTCTCTCTGACCCCTCTCTCTCTCTCTCTTTCCCTTTTCTTTCGGGGAGACTTGATATCTCTGGCGGTTTGCCGCATGGAAGTCGCCCAGGCAAGGCAGAACATCTTCTGTCTGATCTGGACTTCTCTTCAGTCTGGACCTTCTCTGCAGTTGCCGAGCACTGCACGAGCATACACAACATCACACTCACATTTAGTGGGATTCAACGGGATATGACGGCATTTATCCGCTGACCGACTGACAGAAGAGTCTAAATCCCGGCTTCATTCCTGCAGTGGGGGAATATTTCTTACTCAAATGTAACAACCTAAAAAGACCTACCGGATCGTCAAGTGCGCAAAAGCCGCATCTTAAAACATTACGCAGCTATTCTATACTATTTATATATTGTTTTATTCCCTCGATCCCCTGCTCGGACAAACCGGGAACCGCAGGTGGGGGGGCGGGGGGGCTTCCACGGCATGGAGTCCTGATTTTTCCAAGCGACCCACCGGGAGGAATGAAACTGAGAAAACCCGTCGCCGTGGTGGAATATTAACAACCTAATCCTATAAGAACAATAACAAAGGGGATGTTGAAGCAGAGTTTGGGACTCTAGAGAGCATTCCAACTTTATTCGTCTCCGTTTTTAGTCTCTTTCCCTCTCATCTTCGCCTGTGGGACTTCTATTTTTGTGCCTGATTTTGCAGTAATTCAACCCTCTATCATGGACCGGTCGACGTCTTTGGATATAGAGGCGCTCAAGGTAAGACGCTCGCAGCCTGGCGGCGCGCACTTGTTCTAGGGAAGAGAGTCGCGATCCTCTCCTGGGTGGGTGGGTGACTGGGTGTCCTGTAAGGTGACGGGGTATGGTGGCTGGCTGGTCGGATGACTGTTATCAATGGGTGGCAGGTTGAATTAATCCGCAGAAGAGTTGTTGGTGAAGGGTAATACTGCTGTGCTTGAGTGACAGGGTGGCTGGATGGGTGACCAGGTAGCAGTTTGGGCTAGTTGGGTGACTCAATGGCTTTAGGATGTTGGGAGGGCAGCTAGATGCTAGAGGTCTCGAGGTTCAATAAACGGTATGGGGTTTGCCACTGTCGGACTACCCAGCTCTGGGTTGTTGCAACACTATCCAAGAATCTATCTCCCGCTTTGTCTCCGTTTCTCCATCACATTCATGCACAAATCCACACTCGTGCTATGCTGGTTAGGGAATAAAGAGAGTGGGACTGTGTGTGTCAAGCAGTATTCGGAGCGTGTGGTGAATTTCAATATGCTTGCACAGAGAATTGTTGCAGAGAGCTGCTGTGGGCGTCGGTGGGACGCTCGATAGACTGGACGGATTTTTGTCCAGAGGATCTGGGTAAAAAATAAGAGAAAAGCAGAGAGTGAAGGATACGATGAAGACGATATCTATTCTCTCTTCATTCTGTCAATTCAATTTCATTATTTTAATTAGCTAATTCAGTATAATGTGTATTACCTGCTTAAAAGTGAAGTCTGTTCAATATTCCTAACTCAAGGCAAAAGTGAATATTTGACCTGTGTGTGTGTGTGTGTGTGTGTGTGGAGGGGTGGAGGATGGGGATCTGGGTCGCTGTTGATACCGCTCTTCTCTCTCTCTTTAAGGATAGAGTTTTGCCCCCACTTCCTAGCTCCCCATCATATGGATGTCATATCAATGTGAAGATGAGTAAATTGAGTATATTGAGAGAACGTCCGTTTAAATAATCAGGTAGGCAAAATGATGTTCAGGTAAATATATGTGTGTATGGTGTGTGTGCATGTAATAGGTTACAAACATTGTATCCATGTGGATCCAGCACCTTTTTCCTCTGTAACAATAGTTTAGAAATTTGTGCTAATCAGTCATTCCCTCAGCATGCAACCATCACTCAAGTTGTGTATGTATATGAAATCTATAGCAGCTAATTGGACATTTTGGTGTTTATGGGTGGTTATATTTGTGTTGCATGCACATGTATACGGTCACATCCAAAACCTGGATGGTGTTAACATTTGAGTACAATAATGACGGTTTCCAATACCAAAACTATGGGTCCCTACAGGAATACAGCTAAAAATAAGGAACCTATCGTAGAAATATTTGAGAGATACCATAATAAACGAAAAAGTTCAGACAGGTCACTATCACTATAGAAATTAAATGAGACATGCGTATTGTAAGAATGTCACACTATCATCAGGGAATGTAATGTAGACAGGAAATGTCCATTTTTGGTGTGCCGCTGCTGTTACTGATAACCAGTGATTGGATAAATCAGCAAATCGATGAGATTCCCCAGGAGTATAACATTTCAAGTAGCATTTTATGAGATCACATTTCTGAGGAGACCGGTATACTGCACTGATGCAGTGTTCTAAATTGACATTGACTTCAGCTGGCAGGTTGCAGATGCCAAAGAAGAATATTGGCATTCTGATTTAAAAATGACCTTAACTGTTGGCCAATGACCAGCAGAACTGTGAGAGTACTGATGTTATTGTCTCATGTATGAGCTGTCCGGTCTTTTCTGATGTCATGTTTGATATAGCCTGTTTTTGGTCAGGTGATTGAAATCATAATTTGTAACAAATTGTATCTGAGAGCATAACACATGAGAGTGGGCAGTGTTTGAATGTCTTGCATTCAGTTCAACGTAACTTATCTTCCCATGAGTAATGTTTTGTGAACTTAGGACGAGGCTCTATCTGACTTGTTTTTATCAAAGCTGAGTTATCTACATATTTCTCGTCTTTGAAAGCTTTTCATGCTTGTGTTATGCAATTCAAAGAACCTTGGCAGGTTAAGCATTTAAAAAACAAACTGTATATATGGTAGATTAATATGGTGTTCTATCTCTGATCGTTAACTTCTCATAATGTCACTGTCAAACAAACTCTTAGAACACTCAGATCACGATATGTTCCTTGAACTTTACACTCACTACCTCCATTGCAGAGATTTGGGGTACAAATGCCACTGGGACAATGTGTGGGGCAAGCAGCACAAACCTCCTTAAGCGTTCCAAATAAACGCTTGTTTCTGAGTACGAACAAAAGTAAACACAGAAATTAGCCCCTTTGGCTAGTAATTGTAGCTAACTGCACAATGACCTATTTTCCTTACTCACAATGGATGTGATGGGACGCCTGAGAATTACACACATTTATGAGAGTAACACCCAAGTCTCAAAATGCCAAAGGTTTCCTTTAACATATAAAACAAATTACAGTTTGAGGAGTGATTGCACCCATCAAATCTCAACCCTGGCAGTTAGTCCATTGCTCTGCCCGTTGAGTTTAAAGGACTTATGTCCACTTCCACCAGTCTATCCATCCACCCATCTGCTGCTTGTTTTTTGCAGAGCTGGTGTCATATCCTTGGCAGTGCTGACAATGTCTGAGATCTAGTGCATTGGTAGTTGGCACTCAAAAGTACACACACACACACACACACACACACACACACACACACACACACACACACACACACACACATACACTGTATCCTGCAGTGTTCTCAATTTGTAGTGAAGGTTGCAAATGTGTGTGCATGCTTGTTTGTGTGTGTGGGCATGTTTGTTTGTGTGTGTGGGTATAGCCATGTTTATTTTTTACCTGTGAGGAGTAATCCTTTACAATCCATACTTTTAATTTATTTGGGAATTAATGTAAATAAATACAGTGTCCTCTGAAAAATAGCAAAATGTAATACTCTGTGTGTGTGTGTGTGCGTGTGCGTGTGCGTGTGCGTGTGCGTGTGCGTGTGTGTGTGTGTGTGTGTGTGTGTGCGCGCGCATGCGTGCGTGCATACCGGTTTGTTAGCCAGCTGGCCTCTCAAACTTTAGAGTAAACTGAAAACACACACACACACACACACACACACACAAACACACACAGCAATCTAATCTAATGAAAAGCCAGATTTTTTAGTCAAGTCTGTATGTCTGAGTGTACCTCAAAGAGCACAGGAAATGAACAGCGAACAAGGACCACATTGGGTCATTAGACGGTCACTGCATTATATCATATATACAAGTGGTATGTGTGTGTGTGTGTGTGTGTGTGTGTGTGTGTGTGTGTGTGTGTGTGTGTGTTTGTGTTCATATGTGTGTGTCTGGATTTGACCAAAGACCCATCTGCTTGTAATTCAGTGCAAGTTTTGATATCAATGGAGCAGTTTAAGTGTTATTGATCTTTAGTAATAGCTGCACCATAAATAATATGCAGTATAATAAAGGCAGTCAGATTGAAAATGACCCTCTACATCATAGCCTCTAAACTTGTTATTAACAGGTATTGGAAAAGCCAAGAGTAGTTTAGTTTTGGTAGTACTAGATCAAAAGTTAAGTTTATAACCCTGATGTAACCAGGCAAGACCAAACATAGTGGAATCCATACATAAAATACTGAGTTGACCGGTCACTGTGCAAAAATCTCACAACCTATAAAGCTGTTTCAATTATTTTTCTTAAGTTATAAGAATAAGACCTCTAAATTACTGTTGGCTGCTAGTTGAGACATAGGCCTATTCATAAGATGCTTTCACTTATTCACACGTCAACTAGTTTTTCACAATTGAGCAGAACCTCCAATTGATGGTTAGTTACCTGCCAAAGTGGCTGGCAAAGTAAAACAATTTATAGTACACACCTCAGTCAGAATGAACCAGTATTTGCATGGTGGCTGCTTTCCCACACTGTTTGCACTCTTTCACACAACCCCATTTGGTAACCACCCAGTGCAGCCAAGGTTTTGCATTTCTGGCCACTGAGCAGCTCAATTAGAACAATTTGGGGTTCAGTACCTCTTCCAAGGGCACTTCAACAGTAGCTTCTGAGGGATGGGAGAACATTATTCATTCATTTAAGCCATGCCCCAAGCTTGCCTAACCTTCAGGCAAGCACAACTCCTCATCTATTTGCAGGCACTGGTTCTGTTTAACCATCTAACAAGCACAAGCAGACACCACACATGAACTGATCACTTAATGTGCTGCCGTGTGAAATACAATATATTTTGGTGACAGTGATGTTTGTAGAAGTTTCCATTGTGGCAGCGGCACAAATTGAAAAGTGGGCACCTCACACTGAGCCAAACAGACATCATTCCTGTGACAGTGGAGCCTTCCCAAACATCTGCATGTGAAAACCATTGCCGATAAGCTATGCTGTATTAGGTTTACCATGGTTGACGTCACATTAACAACAAAGCCTCCAGACTGCCAGATGATTACAGTAAAAAGCTGTGTATTGATAGACAGCCACATAAGAGTTTAACTTGGCAGTTTTTCAACCTTCGAGATGTGACCCCATTTGGAAATCACATAATATGCAAATGAACTGTAGAAAAGATTAAAGACTGATATACAGTATGTAGGATGTGTATGACTGTCTGATGATGTGTATGACTGCAATGTCTGTCTTAGTTATTGTTTAAAATGGAATGGGTTGGAAACTATCATCATTTGGAGATCACTCAGTACTTGCAAACAGTATAGTAAAGCATGCCATACAAGCCTCAACATTCAACGTTCAGTTATTGTAATTCTACAACACACGGTTGCAGAACAAAATATATATATATATATATATATATATATATATATATATATATATATATATATATATATATATATATATATATATACATTGCTGTAATCATGAAAATATTGGGGTTTAATAAGTCAGTTGACTGATGTGTCTAATTTGAAAAGTTGCCTTCGACCAACATTATGCCTTACTTCATTCATTGACATGTACTGACGTTATTCATTGACATGTACTGATAATTCCAGAGAAATCTGTGGATCAGTGTGGCCAATATTTAAGTTACAATATTCATTCAAGTTTTTATTTCAGACGACAACATGATTGCAACAGACTTGCAGTTGTAGCAGTTATCAGCTGGTAATAGCCATCTAGAGTTGTTAGCTAATGGTTGCAATATAAAGTTGATTTGTTACTAGAAACACATTACCCCTTTGTCACTCACGTGTACACAATAAAACATCTCAGTCAGACTAATTTAGTTTATAATTATCTTTTAAATTCAAAATCTTTAGGTTGCTTTTTTGCAAAGTAAAACTGAACCAAATAAACACAGTTCCTAGCAAGAAGCAGTTGTTAGTGTCGCTAGTGTCGTTCTCATGTATCCAGTTGTGGCAGGCATCTGAAACTCTAAAAGCTGGTCCCTAGATATTTGTCATGTAATAGTGCATCCTTATGTCCTTATAGTAAAGGCAAGGTCCTTGAAGACACACACACACACACACACACACACACTACTCAAGGTAAGTTGCCAAGTCCAGTAGTCAGTCACCTTCTTTGTCCACATCAGTCCATTTTACAGGTAATTAGGTGTTCCATGCAGAAAGACCATTAGATGTGTGTGTGTGTGTGTGTGTGTGTGTGTGTGTGTGTGTGTGTGTGTGTGTGTGTGTGTGCGTGCGTGCGTCTGCGCGTGTGTTTAAAGTGGGTGTGCTCAAGTACCATTGTTTAAAGGTCTAATAGCTTGCGGGCTACTATTGGCCTTCTAAAGGTTAACTTATATTATTTAGACTGTGTGCATAAATATTCATCTCTGTGATTTTGTATATTTTGTTAAGCAACAGAGTGAAGTAATTCACACCGTGGAACCCTTCACATCTGCATTGCTTGCAAATATGTGTTTATGTGTGTGCCTTTTAGTCTGAGTGTGATCTCCCCACCACTCCACAAAATGAAGTGGCTGAAGGTAAGCTAAACCAGCTCTGCTGGACTTGAAATACCAATATTTTGTAAAGTACACATATTTGCTCTCTTTGTGGGAGTTAGATAGTAAGTTTAGGGTCAGTTTCTTCTCTGTGTGTTCTCTACTAAAGTTTCTCTGTGATGTATTTAGTTTAGCTTTGCCCAAAGAGTAGATTTAGTTGGAAAAAGCTTGCCTAGGTCCATCAAAAGAGTCCTCTAACAACTCTACCGTTGCCATATTTATTTGTTTTTTGTGTATTTAACACATGTAGAAATGGAAATGAAAAAATGTGCATTAAGGAGTAATTATTGTGAGTAGATTGAATGTATTTACTGACCAACAACAGATAGCCCTGGTGACCTCACGCAGCATCCCAGAAGTCCTGTTATGGTTGTGAAGTGCCCAGTTTTGCACAGTTTTCCATTTTTTAACAAAATCCAAGTGATTCAAAGAAGACTTTTGGCTAGCTAACTAACGAGATGCATCATGTTGCCCTTTTGGAAAGTGTACCTTTTCTCATTTGGTGAAGGCTTGCTTATTCGCCATTTCCAAACTGAGCTAAACTAAGCCTAAACATGGCTTGGGCCCGCTCTACACTCTTTCTGTACTGAAAATACAAAGTCAATCTTTTCATCCAACTCTTGGTAAGGCCACGAACCTTGTGTATTCCCCAAAATGTTCCAAAAATCTGGTTAAAGCTTGAAACAGACACACATGCACACACATGCCTGCATACAAACAACAGACAAAAACTACTTCTTTTTTTGTTTGTTGTTGACAAGCACACATGGCAGTCAAATGGCAAATTAAAATTACAGTCAATACATTTCAAACAATTAGTGCAAGCTGACAAAGAGAACTTTAATTTATTTTTGTTTGTTGGACCTCTGCATCCATGGAATTATTTTTTTAATCTTGCCTTAGGCCACATGCAATATTAATGTGAGTCGTGAGTGTGTGTGTGTGTGTGTGTGTGTGTGTGTGTGTTGGGGGTGCACTGAAAGTTTTATTTGTGCTATCTGTATTTGAAAGTGTTTTCCCCACAACTGACTGTGGTTGTGTTTAATTAATGTAGCTATTATATGAAGAAAAGAATATGGATGTTGATGGTCTAAGAGACTGACACCCAGCTGTCATTTAAGGGTAATTGTAACCCTAAATTATATTATGTTGAATATATACAATGGCTTTTTCAGAGGAGGTGAATTAGCATTTTGACACTTACATATTGTATCAACCCAGGTTCTTTCAGGATGT
>JABXJD010000152.1:0-37500 GCA_013375575.1 Percina caprodes | reverse complement strand
ACCAAAGTGATTACAATTCATCCTTAAGGTGACATGAAAGTCTGTACCAAGTTTCATGTCAATTTCTGCAATAGTTGAGATGTTTTATCCAATATCAAAAATTTCAGCCTCATGGTGGCGCTAGACGTAAAGTCAGGTGATTCCAAGTCATAATGTATCATCATTTTGGTAGCATGAATGCCTGTACAAAATGTTGGGCCAATCCATTTTATAAATATTGAAATATGTCACAAATTAAGACTTTGACCTACAGGTGGCTCAAGATAAAATTCAGGTGATCCTTGGATTCATTACCCAGGCACTGTGGATATTTCTTCTAAATTTATTGTCAATCCATCGTCTTCAAGGTATTTCAGGCCATTGTGTAGTTTATTCTAATACCAGAGGGACAACAATTTAATTTCCACCCTGGGGACCAGTATCAATTATTACTATCATTGTCAAACGTTTTGTATAATTTTAGATTTGGTGAAACAGTTGTATGGTGTAGCAATATTTGTGTGCTGATTCAGGCAGCCTGCAATGGAGTGGCGCATACATGAGATTTTAATACTAACATTGTGATCAAGGCCCATGACAACAGTCATCCTTGATATGTCAAATTGGTTGATTGCTTGCAGCTGATTTGGTGACAGTATGATCTATTGCTGCGATTCTGCCATTGACAGTTACATGCTTATATCAACTGGCCTGCCACTGACGTGCTGCATACATTATTGTAAATATTGCAACTTTAAGCTACATTGACTAAGATTCAGTGTGTACCTTCTGTATAAAATTTCCTTAACTTACTAAAATGTTCAACTGCACATTAGGGATGTGCATTTGGAGTTGCATCTACATGAGCCTTTCCTCCTGCTTCCCCTTTAAATCCTTTTGAGACAAGGTAATAATTTTGTACCTGTCAATAAGATTGAAATGATTTGGCTCCATTTCATTTGCAGCCTAAACCCCTGCCCCTGCTACAAGCCTGTTCACTACATGTGGAGTTTTACAATTTAATATGAGGTATATTCCACCATGAAGGGACATTTACATTTGTCATTATGTGCACTGTCGCAGGCTATGTCCCCCTGTCCAGCAATGACAAGTTAATAGACTACTTTGCCCCGGGGCTAAACAGGGACTTACATCCATTATTAATCTCAGTCATTTAACTCTACCCAAATTGCCATGATCATTTGGAGATTATTGCAATATGATTCAATTTGTCAACAACATTATAATTTGAAATTACATAATGCTACAATGACAAGGTAATCACGATCTGGTAATTATTACCTGATTCTGCTATGACAGGCTAATGGCCACCTGTGTTTTTGTCAGTTACACAAATCAATGCCTTTTTATTGTGGCTGTATTGCTAACGCAGAGGCTGATTAAGCAATTTGTAATATAGATTATAAAAGAAAGTGAATGCTTTTATCTGCAGGGGCTGCTTTCTTGTCCATTAAGTGATAATGCTTTAATGAATATTTAGTTTCAGGAGTTGTTTTTTACAAAATTCATTACATTATGTTAATTTTACTTTGCATACTTAAAATATAATCAGTGTTTAATAATCAGTGTTTTACACATTTCTGACCAAAGATCTTGAAGTGTCCCCCATGTTAATGATGTGAGATACGCACAGAACTCAAAGCACAGAGCAAGTCCCAGAATGTTTCTGCATCCCACCATTTCGAAAAATTCTTCCAGATGTGGCCAGGGATGTAGAAGGGTTGGCTGGTCTTCCTTGCTACCAACCTCCTCGCTGGTGTTTGGTTGGGACATTTCACTCAAGTTCTCTTAAGTCTCTGCCACAGACAACTTTGTACTAGGCTACATATGGCTGCTTAATCCTTGCTGGAGTGTGTCATGGTTTCTGTCATGTGCAGGTGCAATGGATTGCGTACAAACTAATAGGGTGTCGGAATGGTATATGTTTATACTTCTCATCGAAACACAATCAAATTCACTCTATCCGGAGGGCAGGATTTATCTGGATAGGTTTTTTATATTTTGTGTTTGACGATGACAAGCCGGAATGAAAACAAGCCGAACTGAAATAGGAGTAATGAGGCTATTTTTAAAATGTAAGGATTAGAAAGTACATATAGTTGCGTGAAAATGTAAGGAGTAGAAGTAAAAAGTCTGCTGTAAAATAAATACTCCAGTAAAGTATAGACAACTATAACTCACATTCTATATCTCCTTAACATTTAGTTTATCATTTCCCTACAGCAAGCTATGGTATCATGTGCCTCAGCCTAGCTATCATTTACAAAGACTGTGGGAGGGACACTGGAATGGCTAATATTCGTCTTTCCAGCCGCCATCTTGTCCTGTCTGTCAACTTACAAACTACAGCCTCTGCTGCTACTCATGACATAAACTCAGCTTAAGATCCCACTCAAATGAAATATTAGGGGGTGGATTTTTTTTGCCTCTATGAGAAATAACCATGTTTCCACTCTTAACAAAGAAAACAGACCTGTGAAGTTATGTTTATTTCAGAACAGGACTCTGCTGCAGTACTGATTGATGATAACAATTGATTCACTCTACTCTAGACATGTTTAAGTTGAGCTGTTTCACTCTTGGTTAATGTAGTTTAGTTGAATTTCTGTTAAGTTTGGTCACTTTATTCAGTCCAGTCAGGTTAGTTCTAGCCAGGCCATTTTGGATCAGCGTAATTGTCCAGTCTGGTTTAGTTTTAATTACAGGTACACTTAAAATTTTTTTGACATTGTGTAATGAGTACTTTCAGACAAGCATCATATCACATGATCACTTGAAATTTCCTCTTGAGGGTGACTGGTGAAATACAATCAAGCATACCAGAGATACAGGGGGATGACATGATGTGAGTCCTGATAAAACAAACATGTGTTGGGGTTCCTGGATAGCTCGCCTTGTGGACCACACACCCCCCATCGGTCATCGTTGAGGTGGCCGCGGGTTTGCCCTTTGCTGAATGTCATTCTCCCTCTCTCCCCTTTCACATCTTCAGCTGTACTATATAAGGCCTAAAATGCCCCAAAAAAGTCTTTAATAAAAAATGGATCTCTGCATGGATCTCTGCATCAATGGTACTTCACATTGTACTGTATACTGTATGTCCCAGCAGTAGCACCTTTACATTATCCCACCAGCAGCACAGTGCATTTATCTGTACATTGTATCTGCCTTCCTGTCTCTCAGCCCCCTGACAAGTATATCATCTCTTCTCCTGCTGTGACAGCACAAACCTGATGTCTGTCACTTCCACAGGCCAGGCTGGGCCACACGCACATTCTGAGCAGACACAAACACATATACAGAGCCACACAGGAACAGGCAATCACGTTACACACACCGGCATACACGCGCACACACAAACACTTTTTGTCAGAGGGGATTCTCGCCCGCTCAAGGGCAGAACAGTGACACCTCATCATGAGCCAAATGAAGCAAAAGTGGCAAGGAGAGGAGGAGGAGGAGGAGAAGAGGAGAGATTGAGGGATGGATGGAGCGGAACGATGGAGCAATATGGAGGGGGATGAGTGGAGCTATATGCCAGCAAGGCGACCGGCGCCAGATTTCAGGCATGAAATAGGCTCTGAGACACATTGAGGGACAGACAGAGAGGGAGAGAAAATGTGTGGTAGGGAGCTGGAAGGGGATGGTAAAAAGTAAAGAATGAACATTCTAAGTTCTAGTCTAATTCTTGCAATTGCTGCAAAATACAGGCCAAAGTATTAACATCAACATATTTGCTGGGTATGAATAACAGGGAAATGGAGTCAGATGCATTGTGTGTGCCCTGCAGTAAATAGTGACTAATGAAGTGATCAAACATTTTGAATCATGTTTATCTGGTTTAATTATCTGTCGTTTGTTTCTGTTTTTGCAGTATTTCGAGTAGATTTTATGAGAGAGAGAGAGAGAGAGAGAGAGAGAGAGAGAGAGAGAGAGAGAGAGTGAAAAGAAGAAAATAGGGGATACAATTATTACATATGTGTGAGTCAGACAACCACACCATAAGAAACAGAGCTACAGAAGATATGTTGTAGATATGTTGGTCTCTCTTCCCAGCTCACATTACCATGCTTTACACATCATGCTTCTCCTTTATAGTAATTCACTTGGATTACATTCACACCTAAAATTAAAATATGCCTTCTGTATGCACAATTAATTGGATTTCTATTTCCTCTGCTAAAATGCAAATGTCACCTTTATAATATTTCCATCCTGTAAAAAGTGACAGATGCTGATGTTTTGATCTTCAATGCCTTTTAAAAGCATTTATATCGGAATTTATGACAATTGCACTTTGATCTTCCATAGCTTATGTTGCGACATTTTGAAAACAAACGTGGGACACAGAGTGTGAGGAACTGAAAATGCAAAAATGTTGCAAAAAGAATAGAAAAAAAATCCTTAAAATGAGGCAAAGTGAATGTGTATGAGAAATTAAGCAGAATGGGACAAGGTCCTTGTCACCGCCTGTCTCCGTCATTTTGAAGTGAGAGAGTGAAGGATAGAGAGAGATGGAGTGATGGAGAGGACAGAGGGCTGTGTTGCGCCCCAGAGAGTCACAGATGGAGAGTGATTATAATGCAGCAATAGACAAAGGACAGAGAAGAGAGAGAGGAGAGGGGTGAGGAGAAGAAAGGAGAAGGAGAGAAAGAGGTGAGTATGGAGTACTGAAAGGTTAAGATGCATATATATATATTTATATAGCTGTCAGTAGAGCAAAAAATGAAAACAATCGGTGCTGCCTACACCGAGTTATGCTCCAGCTAGAGTTATCACCCAACAGGCTTAAACAGGGCAAGTTTGAAATGTGTTTTTATATTCTAAACATGTTCAATCCGTCATTAAAAGTGCCTATCCATGTGAAGTGATTCCTTCCGAGGGAACATAGTGAATCTGACTACTGTAGATTTGACAGAAAGGCATAAAGCTGTGCTAAGTTGAGACAAGGGTTAGAAAGCTTAGGGACCGTCTACAAACTACAACACAGAAAAGAGATAAAACTAAAATATGTAGGCTATCAATTTAATGATTAAATAAGGTAGGATGGAGGATAACATGGTGTAGGCAGCACCGATTGTTTTTCTTTTTGTCTCTACTGACAGTACTCCAAATTTTTCAAACAGTCCTACATGTTGAAATTGACCTGTATTCTCTATGTTGTCAAATTTGTTTTGTTTTTTTGTCACAAAAAATGGGCCATCAAAAATGTCAACATTAAAAATATCAAAAAACTTTGGGAAAAAACACCAAAAAAAGCAACCACAACATTGAAAAAGTGACAAAAATGTCAGAAAAAGCGATAATAATGTTGAAAAAAAGTGACCAAAACGTGTTTTTTTTTCATGTTTGATGTGAAGACAACACAAGGGTTGAGCCTGGTTTTGTCATCAACAGAGACATTGTAAATTGACTTACATAATGTCCTATTTATTGCTGTTATGAAAACACAATCAGTTTCCACATACAGTATGCTAATTGGATAATGATAAATCCAATCATTACATTTGCATTGGAAGATACTGTATATATTTGCATTTATTTGCATTTTTCACTGTGATCAGATTTCATTTTTGTGTGTATTTTGAAGGAAATACGTTGAATGTAGGCACTCTCAGATGTAACCAACATGGTAGATGTAGGACACAGAAATGGGAGATTGAAGCCTGAATTAAAACGTCTTTTGAAATGACAGACAGAGTCGTGTTTTATTGCTCTTTTAAAGAAGGCAACAGAAATAATGAATACAGTCTCAACTAATGACTGATGGTAACAGATTGTGCAGGAGCTCTTCGGTGAGTGGTTGGCAAACATCCGGGTGAGGCTTCTACCCAGAGGGCAGGACTCTCTCACAAATGAGAACACCGAATACTGAGTGCACACGCTCCTGGCTGAGCTCTGACCACCCACAGAGGGGGTCTGGTACCACATCCCTTTATATTTCTACTGCAGAGCTGTGTGTGCATCTGTGTGTGCATCTGTCTGTGTGTGCATCTGTCTGTGTGTGTATCTGTGTGTGTGTGTGTGTGTGTGTGTGTGTCTGTGTGTGATTGCACCGTGTACTACGTGTGTTCTCCTTTTTACTTAAGAATTCTGTGCATTTTCATAGCATGTTACAGTAGGGGTTGTGGAGAGGATTTACATTACTGGCAAATCTTATTTTAGTCACTTCACCCTACATAATTTGTTTTACAGATCTACTTATTTACGATCAATTGAGTAAGATGTAGAAATGAAAAGAAAATGAGAACAAAGCAGTAACACATATTGTGAACCACAATTGTGATGTGAGATGTGAGTTGTTCCAGGTGCTGTTATTACTTCTGCACTTGTTTGCTCTGAAATAGCTCTACATGTTGTTTGTTCCACAAAAGACGATGGGCACCTGATGAGCCTTTCATTCTTGAAATTGAAAAGTGCATTCAGTTTTCTTCTTGACATGAAAGAGACTTATTTGACTGTGTGTTGTTGATGTTGTATCTTTTTTATGTTTTTTTATATCCTCTTGATCTTGTCCTTATACCTGCTTTTGATGTTTTTTGTGTGTCCGTCTATGCAGCGTGCATGTGTGTGTTTGTGAATTTGTGGACATTTGCTCTGTATTTGAATGGTTTGATGTCAGTTGTTTGTTCTGTTTGTATGGGTTGGACATGTTCTATCCCTTCTACCCTTTCCGTCCTTTCCCAGCATGCCTCAAACACATGTGAACCGGTTAAAGACGATAGGTGTTCTCAAATCGAAATTTCCAGTCATCGTTGAGTGTGCAGCACTGCAGCCTACCTCTCTGTTCCAAAATCACCCTGACTTGTTCCCTCTTAACAGCAGACAACCACCACTTGGAATTACACGCCTTTATCAAGATTTACCACTGAACAACACTTCCTGCGAATTAAGATGGTCAGTGATTGGGCCGGCAAACGTTACACTTGCAGAAAAATCTCAATGCAATATATTTATTCTTTTCTTCCAATTACCAACCACCTCAGAGACATGTGCATGGGACGGCGTTCATGGATTTAGCAAAGGAGCCAAGTGTCAGCATAGAGAATAAAAGACATGAAATCTTAAGCATTAGTTACCTATTAGTTAATGGTTTGCTCATCATATTGTTCATACATAATTCATCATCAATAAAGCATTTGTTCACACAGTTATACATGGTTTGTTCATAGCAATTAAGCCATCTAAAAATGTGTTTGTAAGTACATGATTTATACTTAATAGATAATGAAACAAACATTTATAAATTAAATCATTTTCCCATTATAAACCAGAAGTTGAAAAGTTTCTTCAGGAATTACAACCTGAATGACGGACTTCTCCTGCCGTGTAAAGGTAATCTATTGATTGGTTGTTCTTGATGATATTTGTTTGCTTGCTATAGCGTAATCTGGATTTATTTGCTTACATTTTGAAGGTTTACATGACATGGAAATTATTTATAATTTCTTGACAGATTTCTTGCCTATAGGGCTGTATTTAAAATGAATCTAGTTGCTGATAAACATTACTTGGTTTCTTTAATTTGCCTATGCAGCTTCTTACTGAGTCTTTGGCTATTTATTAATTTTTCTTTTCTCATAATTTTTTTTATGAATATATACATCTTATGGGCTGTCTTATAAGGAGATCTGTACACGGTGAAACAGTTAGGATATGTATGAGCCTGCAGTCTTGTTTTTTTTTTTTCAATTAATTTTATTAAAGACTTGCGCGATATGCTCTCCCCTCCCTTCACCCTATTATTCCCGACCCCCCTATCTATTTATTTATGAAGTATCAGTATAGGTAAAGGTTTATTCGTTATTCATTTGAATATTAGGAGTTTAACACATAACATTGACTTGCTAAGAGCCTGGCTTTCTTACAATAATCCTAGCATTATCACACTCTCTGAAACATGGCTGAATGGTGATATATTGGATGCAGATGTTGAACTTGATGGTTATACTTTGTATAGAACAGACAGGGGTACTCATGGTGGGGGAGTAGCCACCTATATTTCTTCTCATTTATCTTCTGAAGTCAGTATGCCAAAGGAGAGAGCTTCACATTTTGAATGCTTATTTGTTAATATTGTTTTTCATGAAAACAAGCAGATAACTATAGGTAACATCTATAGACCTCCAAAGTCCCATGTTGAATCAACAAATTGTATTCTTGCTACTATTAATTACTCAGAGTATGCAAATGACTTGATTCTACTTGATTGTTCATCTTTTCATGAGAACAACTTATTTAATGCTTAATTACTGTTCCGACTAGGGTGATTAATAAGTCCATCTCTTCTGGACTGGATCTTGGTTACCCACCCAAAGAGAATCTCTCAGTCTGGTGTATTACCTGATTGTTTTGATGACTTAATTGCTTTTTGTGTTTGGAAAATAAGACTACCCTGTCTGCTACCCAAAGTAATTATTATAAAAAACTACACACAGAGGCTTTCATCCAAAATGTAATAAGCAACTGGGCTGGATTTCAAATGATCCCTTATGTTGAAGACGCATGGAACGTCTTTCTCTCAGAGGTCAAGAGTAGTCATTTACCTTGGATTGACAGTGATTTAATACATTTATTTAAACAATGAGATAAAGCATGGGTCAGATAACACATGACAAATGATGATGCTGATTGGTCTGAATGTAAGAAATTAAGGAATGCCTGTACAACCAAATCAAGGAATAAAAAATCAAATTACTATAAGCATTCTTTATCAGATGACATCAAAACCCCTAAAAACTCTTTACTTAACAAAACCAATAAAAGTCTTCCTACCAAACTAAGAATAAACAGCAACATTATCACTGACTATCTCAATGGCCAATGCCCTCAATCAACATTTTTCCTCCAGCTGTTGTTCTCAATCATCTGAGCTCTCCTATTCTAGCATAACAAATACTATAAACAATAGCTCATTCTCATTTTCAACAATTAATCCCTCTAATGTCCAACAGGCAATCTCAGAAATAAAATCATCTAATGATGCTGGTCCTGATGGTCTGGACATTAAGTTTATCAAACTTTCTTCTCATGTCCTAGCCTTTCCACTATGTGTCTTATTTAATTTATCACCTTCCACTTGCGTAATTCCATGAATGTTGAAATTAGTGAAAGTAACACCACTACACAATGGTGGGGACTCACTTGATGTTAACAATTATAGGCCAATCTCAATAATCAGTAATGTAGCAAAGATATTCAAAAAGCTTACTTTGTCTAAATATATGAATGACCTCTCCATCTTGACTCCAAATTAATCTGTATTTTGAACTAATCATTTTACAACAACAGCACTTAATATATTTACCAATAATATTTTTTCTGCACAAGATAATAACAGGTCTACTCGTGCAATTTTTATTGACCTCACTAAGGCATGTGACATGGTCAATCATTTTATTTTTCTTGATAAACTATTGGCTATTGGTCTTTTCAAATCTGCTGTTCTCTGGTTTAATGCATATCTTCATAACAGACGTCAACGTGGGTCTCTTAATGCTGCTTGCTCACAGTCTAGAATAATTGAAATGGGTGTCCCTCAGGGTTCCTCTCTAGGGCCTCTTTTATTTGCCATTTTTATAAATGATCTATTGCAAATATGCTTAGACTACCAGATTCACCTATATGCACACAGTTATGTATACATATAAACACGAAATATGTGAGATTCAAACCTCATTTCAGTTTGATTTCAATCGTATTCAAACATGATTATCTTCTAATCTGCTTCTATTGAATAAAAATAAATCTTATACCATGCTTTTTGCAACTAGATTGCACTCCATAAGCTAAATAACTCTATTGAGGTTAAATTTCTGGATGGTGTACCTCTAGAGAATTAGGAGTTTAAATATCTGGGCCTTTGGCTCGACTCCCAACTTACTTTCAGACCTCATATTAATTATATTGTGAAAAAATAAACTGTGGCTTAAGAATGTCAATTAATTGTTTTACAAAACAGATTAGATTAAAAATTATTACTCAATTATTATTGCCTAAAATTGATTTTGTGGATGTTGTTAATCAGAACACAGACAAAACCAATCTTAAACCTCTGAATGTGATTTATAATAGTCCCTGCAGATTTGTTCTGAGGTGTCCATTTAGAACGCATCATTGTCAAATGTATCAGTCATTAAGTCTTCTTTCACTAAATTCTCGACGTCAGTTTCACTGGTTGCAGTTTGTTCACGAATGCATTTTTTTCAAACTATCCATACATTACTTATCTGAAACAACGCTTGATTCCATATTGATCTTCGTATAGCCTAAGAGGCACAGACCATCGTTTCTTCTCCGTACCACATATATCTAAAGAAACTGGGAGGAGAGCCTTTAAATTTAAAGCCCCTTCCCATTGGAATGGTTTACCTAGGTCTTTTAGAGCTATCTACTCTTTTCACCAGTTTAAGATTCTCTTCATAATTATTTGCATACAAACTGCAACTGTTTTCCTCATACTTGATACTTATACTTGAATTTTATTTTTATTTATTATTATTAGTACTTTTTTATTCTTCTCAACTGTCTATATTAATGACCTTAACGGTTTATTGTCTAATATTTAATGGTTGGAATGGGGAGGATATGGGTGGTTTTGGTGTGATGGAGAGCTTTTGTCTTTTGTCTGTCAGTGTGTGTGTATGTTTATGATGTATATTTTTTTAGGACCCCTCAAGTTGTTTTGTTAACTGTCTTCGCTAATTGTGGATGTATTGTATTTTCTTGCCTTTAAGGACCCCCTCGAAAACGAGATGCTACATTTCAAGGGGTATAATAAAAGAATTTCAAGAAAGTGTTACTGAGTGATCTTATGTATAAGTTACAAAGTATATGTTTGAGCCTATTAATGTCCATGCAAGACTTAACACACCAGAGAAATAATCCATTAGAGAAAGTTAAGTACACCACCGTGGATCTCTTCCCACCACAACTCTGCACCACATTTCCCCCCCTTTAATTCTTTTAGTTTCAATTTGACAACATGTTCTCTTTATTGAAGGAAAACAGAGCGAAGAAGGAAAAGAGAGAGTGAAATGGCTTTGATGTGTAATAAATACTCTACTATTCCTTTTGAGGCGCACCTCCTTAGAAATTGTAGATTTTTCATTCTTTCTTTTGTCCTTCCTACCTTACTTTCCTTCTTTCCTCTGGCATACTTTTGTCTGTATAGATTTTTCTTCAAACATGAAAGCGGGTGCAGATAGTGTTTGTATCGGATGGATTTGTTGCGCGTGTACCTCTACATGTGTGTGTGTGTTTGACTTTAAGTTGGCATCTGTTTATGTGTCTTGTGTCCCTACACTTCTGCAAGATTCCTTTCAAGGGCAGTATGCATACAACCTTTGTAATTCTACAAAGAAGAGGCTGTCTTTACTGTCTTCCTTTCATTTGAAGTGATGCCACAAGAGTTATTTTTTAACCTTGAAGTCATAAAGGGGCATTCATTCAGTGGCATGCTTTACACGGCTGAGGTCTGGGAACTAAATAGTGCTGATGACTAGTGATGGCCAAATAAAGCTTTGTGAACCAGTGTCTTTATTTTTAGAGCCCACTAGATGGCGCTCTCTCTGTTCAACAAAGGGTTGAGAGCACACTAAATTGCAATTAGTGATGGCCAAATGAAGCTTTGTGAACCAGTGTCTTTATTTTCAGAGCCCACTAGATGGTGCTCTTGGTTTTATAAGAAAGGCCTAATGCATTTCAATTCAGTGTATTCTCAACCTGTTGTTGAACAGAAAGCGCCATCTAATGGGCTCTGAAAATAAAGACACTGGTTTACAAAGGTTCATTTGGTCATCACTAATTGCAATGCCTTAGGCCTTTCTCTTAAAACCAAGAGTGCCATCTAGTGAGCTCTGAAAATAAAGACACTGGTTCATGAAGCTTCATTTGGCCGTCACTACTGATTTTTGTGTCAGGGACAAAAGTGGAGGGAGGCAAACAAACAACATGTTAAAGAGTGCTCTGTCCTGCTTGTATTGGTTAAAAAGAAACTTGAGATACACACAAAAAACACAGATACACACACATGAAGATACATACATCCTAGACACTATTATGTACATATCTAACTATGTCTCTCTATTTTATAAGTATGCTAACTAGCCTCCTAGCATGTGAATTAAAACATACAACACAGCATACATACTGTACATGTGTGGAGGTGGTCAGGCAGTCAGGAACAGTGTCATCCTGTTGCTATGAGACAGCTGGTCTCACCAGAGGGGGCGAGAGAGAGAGAGAGAGAGAGAAAGAGAGAGAGAGAGAGGTTTGGCAGGACCAGCTGTACATGTTTAGCCCCTCTGCAACTTTGGGTTAGAACTTACCAATTATCATTCAGCAAACATTTTGTTAAAGCATTGTGTTTGTACAATGACAGAACAAACAGGCACATTTGAAACCTTTAGATGACATCTACTGTATAAGTTTCATAACTTAGTACTATGACCCAATACACTATGTGTCCTTATTAACAGAGAGCACAAATATTGTCTCTAACTCCTGCTTTTATCAAGTTTCATTGTCATCAGTTGTTGTTACAGTCGTTTTTGCAATTGTCTAAAGTGGATGGGTTGAATTTTGAAAAAGTGAGCAATAAAAAGTGGTGAAAAGTGTGCTGAAAACAAAATTATAAAAGCAGAGAAAAGATAAATGGGAGGAGGGAGAGGGTGATGGAAATTGAAGGGTAGGCAGCATGTAAATGGGAGGTAAATTGGAGGATTTAAGGAAAAGAGAGAGTGTGTGTTTGTGGTAGGTGTGTATGTGTGTGTTTGATAGACAGAAGGAGAGAAAGGCAGTTAAACTGTTGTATTCATATTTCCCTCTCTCTTTCATCTCGAGCTGAAGGCAATAATATGATGATTGGGATATGATCTATATAGTTTTGGCCTTGAGCAGGGATTGCTGTCTGGTTAGACCGCACGCACGCACACACACACACACACACACACACACACACACACACACACACACACACACACACACACACACACACACACACACACACACACACACACACACACACACACACACACACAAGGTCCCGCTTTAATCCAGCATGCATTTAGACGAGACAGACGATTTCGTCTTGTCCTGTAAATATGTCAGCCAGCGCTTCTCTCCTCCCTTTCACTCATTTACTTTTCTGTCCATTCTTGCTCTCCATCTCACATCCCGCTCTACTTCTTCCATCTTTTGCAGATTGTTTTTCTCACTTGTCTGGTTCCATCATCACTTTCTTTCCCTCTCCTCCATCCCTTCCTTCTTTTCCATCTAATCTATTCCCTTCCACAACCTTTCTGCCTTCCTGCCGTCCATTTATCTTCCTACCCCCACCCTGCAAACACCGCACGCACACGCACACGCACACGCACACGCACACGCACACGCACACGCACACACATACACACATACACACAATATGTGACAAGAAGGCCAAGTGTCTGCATGTGTGTGTGTAAGTCTAAACGTGTGTGAGCCAAGATTCTGTCACAGCTTGAGTGGTCTGACTTTTCTTGCTCTGGATCAATGAACACAAAGAATGGTGCCCCACACCACCCCCTATAAATGTGTGTGTGTGTTTCTTGTTTAAATTGAAGTCCCCAAACAAGTATATCTAACATATTTCCTGTCAACACTTCGGTAGTTAGAATTTTTTTTTATGTGCGTGCATGTACGTGTGTGTTTGTCTGTCATGTGACCTATGTGGTTTGAGGTGTGTAGTACTCCATGCTGGGGCTGAAGGAAGGAGTGGGAGGGTGGTCACTATATGGATCAATACGTCAGCAGTGCACAGTTGTTGTTGCTTTCTCTCTCTCCTTCTCGCTCTCTCTCTCTCTCTCTCTCTCTCTCTGCATTTTTTCCTGATGAAGAAAAATTCCCTGATGTATAGACGGTGAAAAGTTTTAATTTCATGATGTGAAATATTTAGTCTGTGTAAGAGCTTGCCTTTGATTTGAAATCTCTCTCTCTTTCTCTCTCTCTCTCATCTGCCTTATTCCACCATTTCTCTCTCCATTGCCATCTTTCCTTTTCTGCATTCCGCCTATTCCCTCATTTGAACCCTCTTTCTCATTTCACAATCTTACTATTCCTCTCTCCTTTCATTTTTTAAATCCAGCTCTCCGTCTGTAAATCATTGCCCTCCCTCCTTTCCATTTTTTCCCACTTTACTTATCTTTCTCTGGTGCCAGCTTTCTTCCCCACATTCCACTCAATTGCTGTTCCACAAATCTATTTTTCTCACTGTCTTCATCACCTCTCGCCATCCTCCATGTCTCTCTCTTTCTTCTGAGCTTGCCAGCCTCCGTCTTTTCTCCTTGCTCCCTCTCTCTCTTGCTCTCTCTTTGGAAGGCGTGAGTCTATTTCTGTGCATTACCAATCCTTCACTGCTGTCCTTCAGACATATTCTACTTTTCTCTCTCTCTTTCTCTCTTTTAGTGCTGTTCCATAACATCATTGACATGTCAAATGATCATGACAACATGTGAATACATTTCCTCT
Organism: Percina caprodes; assembly: GCA_013375575.1. Taxonomy (NCBI): domain Eukaryota; kingdom Metazoa; phylum Chordata; class Actinopteri; order Perciformes; family Percidae; genus Percina; species Percina caprodes. The sequence continues at coordinate 22,995 of JABXJD010000152.1, read as the reverse complement.
CTCTCTCTTCTTCATTAAATTGTTCAACGGTGTTACTACAGTGTTTCTATAGTGTTTCTATACTTCAGGTATGTCAGTTCTCAAAGTGTGTTTGTGCCCTGTACCTAGCTCATAATAACCTCTTCTCTGCTAAATTTAACTGGAAAGACCGCTAAACTTAACTGTCATGTGACCGGTCATCACATGACCAGCCAGGGGTTGCTGAATTTAGTAGGATACGAATCATGCACATTGTTGTGCCTAGGTTAGGGCTGGGCAATAAATCAATTTTATCGATTGAATCAAATGTGTAGTTAACATTGACTTGTTTAATTAAAAACGCTTTTCTCCTTTGCCATAGAGATACACAAACAACATTAGTTCTTTTCTTAAAAGGTCCCATGGCATGAAAATTTCACTTTGAGATTTTTTAACATTCATATGAGTTCCCCCAGCCTGCCTACGGTCCCCCAGTGGCTAGAAATGGTGATAGGTTTAAACTGAGCCCTGGGTATCCTGCTCTGCCTTTGAGAAAATGAAAGCTCAGATGGGCCGATCAGGAATCTTGCTCCTTATGAGGTCTCTTTTCTCTGCTTTGCCCGCCCAGAGAATTTGGCCCACCCATGAGAGAGTGACATCATGGCTTTCAAATAAGCAAAGTGGCAGTTGGTCAAGGCCACACCCCCAAAAGCTACAGACTCAGAAATGGCACATAGTAAGGAAAGCTCATTGTGGGACTGGCTCTAGTGGCTATAATTCTGCACCAAGGCTGAATTTTGGGAAAAAGACTTCAGATACAGTATTAGGGGCCCACTAAGGCAGATATAAAAGCATCCAGAGAGCACCATGTCATGGGACCTTGCCTAACTGTAATCTTCACCGAAATGATTTTCGGATTAGTGAACCACCATGTGGAGCACCATGGGGGAGCACCGTGGGGAGTATCATGGTAAGCATCATGCGGAGCACCATGCGGAGCATCATGTGGAGCACCATGCAGAGCACCGGAGCTGGTGTTGAAGAACACTGTTTTCGCTCAAGACATCTACTAATTGTTGCTGATACAACAGAGCTGTGACGGAGGTCTGTAGCGGCTCAAACAGCTAGCAACCGCCTGTTTGTAGTACGGAGCTCCTCTTCAACGTTTTTTTTTTTTTACCTCTAGTTACTATGAAGGAGCATGGTACAGGTATGCTACATTCACGAGACCATGGGATGTACGTGAAAGTAGGAGCAATGTTAAAATGAATTGAACTTTTAGGCAATGAACAAGAAGTGTTCAATTACATGTGTTACGTACCAATGTCGAGGGGTAACCGAGACATAACGTGTGCCGCCCCACTCTTCCCACTCCCAAGCAAGGCCAGAACAAAGAATTACAAAGTAACAGTTTTTTTTTTTTATTCAGAGATGAGGTCCCAACACAACAACCAAAACAACTCTAGATGCAACCTAAAACTTTCCTAAACCAACACAAAATGCAAAGAAATGACAAAGCTCTAACCTAAGCTTCTACTAGAAAAACAGGAGAAAAAGGTAACAAACAAAAGGGACTTCTCACTCCTACCAAACTGCTACTAGCAGCACAAAGCAAGGCTGTTACATTACTTACACCATTTTAACTTACATCACACTGATTTACAGATGCACATTGGGAATGGAAGAGTGAAGAGAGAGGGGTGAGTTCTTGTCCGATGGGGCTTTAAAATGGCTGCTTTCCTCATGGCAACCAATCAGGAGTCAGCAATCAGCTCTGCTGGACCAATCCGGTGTACGCACCTGTTCTCCATTACCTGTTTACTCGTAGGAGATCACCTAATATTGCAGGGTGAGAGACATTATAACATAAAATATGACCCCAGTGTCATAACACCTGCATGTGTGAAAACAACTTTATCTTACGCTAACATTTTGTTGTAATGTATATGTTATAATGTTTAGCATAATTATATAATTTGTTGAATATATAGCATAATTATATAATTTTGGGAAAACACTCAAACCAAAATACGTATATTTCCACAGAATTGGCATGAATAATCATAATGGTATTCAGGCCCCATGTATATGTGTGTGTGTGGACGTGTGCATGTGTGCGTGTGTGCGTGTGTCAAAACAGAATAAAGTTACAACTTGTTTTGAACAATTCCTTTTTCATCTGCAGATTGATTTTAAGTGTGTGTGTGTGGGGGGGGGATCTATTTAAATTGGGATTTTTTTTGGGCCACAATTCTTTTTTTTTATAGCACAAATTTCCTCTAACCGTGGTGGATCAGAAAACATATGAATAACATGAATCGTGTTTTGGAGGGGACTGACAAACCATGTCATCAATAGGAGGTGCAGGTCCTTGTGGATGGACTTTAACGTCAGACTTGAAGATGGGAAACAGTTTGTTTCCTATTTCAAACCAACATGTTGTTTTTTTAAACCTTGATAAACCTTGTTAAACCTTAACCTTGATGATGACACAGACAATGAAGGTGCTTAAACGTAACCAAACCTTGACCACAGTGTTGTCAGGTAATAAAACTGTGATTTGTGATCGTTTAGGAAGGCACAGATTAACAATGTTGGCCTGCTGATGCTGGTATCTGATCAAAAATATCTATGTGTCCTTGTAGAGGATATAGACAATATAAGTGAAATATCAGTATCATCAGTACGGGTATATTCATTTTCTGATGGCAGGGGATAATATATATGTAGAATGTTTAGATTATTTTCGCACTTAAATTATTTTTGCACTTGAAACTAGTGTGAAATGTATTTGACAGGAGAAGTTGGGAAGCCATAGAATACAGTGGACCTCCCCACATTTATAATAATAATAATAATAATAATAATAATTAAAAAAACACAATGTGAAATACATCAATTGATGAAAAAAAATCTACACATCGATGAAAAGAAGAGGCAGATCGCATAAAAAGAAATAATATTTGAATGCAGGAGGATAGAGTAACACACAATGTATTGGCCGCATTACAGGCAAAACTATTTATTTTTGGACCATATCTCATATGAACACTGGCTGTGTCTGGCATTAGGGGAAATGGGAACATATTCAGTTTGGAATAGGGGAGTGAATTTGAGAATTACAGTAAGTTTGGAAAAGTTACCAAAAGGTGATGAGATAGAAAGTGACAGTAATACATAATATTATATATAAACACACATATATGATTAATAGTTATGTCAATGCTTTGCCATTCTTATTCCCATTTATGTAGATATTTGTATAATTAAAAACATTTTTCATTGCTTTTTGTATATTTCTTTCATTTTCTTTCGCTCACTTTAAAATAAAAACACATTGGCCCTCCATTGTAGAAAACCTTACATACTGCCCCCTTGGTTATTTTCACCTCATTTGCTCTCTCCATCTCTCCTTCATTCCTCACTCTCCCCTGCTTGCTGCTGTCCTCCATTTAATGTGTTTCTGAGAAAAAAAGTGAAAAAGAAAAGATCTTTGATCAAAGGAATATTTTGGAAGGAAGGAATGATAGCCCAACTCACTGATGACTGGTGCATGCACACAGGAGGCAGAAGAAAACCTGAAACACACACACACACACACACACACACACACACACACACACACAAACACGTGTAAAATACTTACACAGTTTTACGTCTCACATTCCATGAAATTTGTTGTTTTTTTCACAGAATATTCAAAGGATTAGCCTAGTCTTTATAGTCTCTCTCTCTCTCTCTCTCTCTCTCTCTCTCTCTCTCTCTCTCTCTCTCTCTCTCTCTCTCTCTCTTTCTGTCTGAAACTATGATTGTGATTATTTAACTTTATGCTCTGAGGATCTGACAATAACGTCTGTGACTCATACACAGACGCTCACAACCACATACACATACCTTGGGTTTGTCATTAATATGTCATATGATCATGCAGCCCAAATCTGGTATCTCTGGGGCTAGACTCTCATCCATTGTGACTTTCATTTCCCTCCTCTGCACTTTCTCCTCTCTAGCTCTCCTTTTGTTCCTCAGAGACAGAGCTGCTTTATGTTTTTAAATTCCAATAAGCCTCATGCAAGTTTTTTGAATTAATTGTTCTTTCTGGCATGCAACATAAAGACAACTGTCCCTTAAAGAGACATGTTCATGATCAATATATAGTTTGGTTTTGGTTTTAATAAAAAAAAAAAAAAAAAAAATACATTTCAGTTAACAAGGCAATCAGTTAACTGCTTATATTAGCCACTCTGAAGAGCCACAGTCAGCATAGCTGAGGGTGTTTGCATTTGAAATAACATATTTATAACTCAGACACAAACAATTTCAGGTCTTGTATGCCTTTTCTGTGCATTTGAGTTCTGAAGCGTGCCTTTACAAGAATTACGAAAACATCCAGCAGAAACATGAAGTAATTAATCCAAGACTATTCGTCATCTTGGTCTTGTCTCCAGTCCTCCATACTGATTAATATTCTGCTCACTTCAGCTACAACAACACCCACAGTAACCTCCACTCACAGTATAGATGCTCCAAATACCGACAAGATTAGCTGGCTGCACAGAATACAACCTAGAGTATATCTCCCCTCTGATGTCTCCAGGCTAACTGCTAAACTACTAGCTTCTGTAAGTCTGCACATTAAAAATTCATGTTTTTCTGGTCTTTATTTTCCATATTCTTCAATAAATGAGCATCTATCAACATACAACACATGCTTAACCTTCATGATTTTAGCAAAATAAGCACAACATTCAAAGAACTATAACTCCCATGAAAATGTATGAGCATTGCAGCCTCCATACTTGTACCATGGTAACAGGGTTTTGTCCTATCACTGATATTAAACAAAGCACTCTTTATTTATTGCAACTGGCAAGGACCGAGCCTAGATGGAGCGAGCTATATAACATTTACTCTTTTACAGTGTTTTTTTTTTCAAACTTTAAGCTGTAAAAAGTACTATAAGTGCAATTGTTTTAAGCCATGAGTGCACTAGCCAGCCCCCCTTAACCCCCCTCCAACTCACCTCAGTCTGTTCAGCTGGTGATATTTAACCCAAATGGGACTAGGGCTTGTGGATTTTTGTTAAAGGTCACAAAAAACAGTATTTTACAATATTCCACATCCAAAAAGTATAACATCCCTGTATAGAGAAATTTAATGAAAGGCATGAGCAAGGTTAAATTCCAAGGCTGGATGTTAATTTATGTATGTGTTAGTTTTCTTACTTCTTGAACAGATTTCTAGTTGAGTCTAATGGCAGCTGTTTAGGCAGCCAGTTTTTAAAACTTTCCTCAGCAGCACAGGTAGATGTAATTGGACCATTTCAGCATGCCTATGTTTCCAGTCGCTGTAGCTTATCACATGCCACTCAATCCTTGTCTTGTTTCGTCACAGAAAATAGAATCCAACTACCCTGTTGCTTTTTTTACATTGTCTAACTAATTTCAAACATTTGATGACAAAAAGAATCCATTTGTTTGTGAAAATATTATTTCAGTGGTAATGAAAAAGGATATGGCTTGAAATTAAAGCCAATCCTCTCTTAATAACATCTCTTGATACTGAAAGGAAGTAGTCACTTTGCGGCAGGCACACTTCATAGTAGTTGGGAATAAAGGGAAGCATGCAGGTTGGCTATATTAAATCATCAAACTTAAACTTCTGTTTCTGAGCTCCCTAAATTACAATTTCCCTACTTGTAAAGGTCCCTCTGTCCCTCCATTACTATCTCCATCTACCATCTCTCCATCCCTCCCACTCTCTGGCCTGGTTTACAGTCCCTCTTACCATCTCCCTGTGAAACTAGTAGCAAGGCCCTCCTCCCACACACTTTTTCACACACACACACACACACACACACACACACACACACACACACACACATATGTTCTTTTGGAAAGAGCGGGAGGCAGAGGAAGAGAGAAATGGAAATGAAGAAAGGGAATCGTGAGGAAGCAGCGCAGCTTTATGTGTCTGCACAGGTTGTTAAAGTTTTTTGATTTGCATCACATGTCAATCAAATCACGTCTTCAGTTCGGTGATGTCTTTTTATAGTGTGTTTATCTGTTATTGATGTCCGAGTTCCTGTAGTTGGCCTTCTTTCCTAAGTCTGTTCAGTCATGATAAGCATTGCTGCTGAATACCTACTTCTTCTTTTATTCATTTTAAACAAATGTAATAATAGAATAGAAACACATTACTACCTGCACACTCACTCACAGACACAAGGCACTTCTTAATAATGGAAGATGTTGCATTGAGAGGACATCTTTCACTTGTTCTGGCTGGAATCAAAAATACATTTTAAGGTTAAGATTAAATGTTAGCAATGTTAGAAAATAAATGTGTTGTGCTCAATGTGTATGATTTAATGTTAAAAATAAATACCAACAGTTATATGTCACGATGTGGGGTTTGTGTCAGTCTCAATTTTCATTATTGGTTTCAGCCTTAAAAATCCAACACAGGTTGAGCCCTACAAAACAGTCAAAGTTTTTACTAAATGATTATAGATGGACCAGCATAAGCCAGTATGTTAATGCTGACCAGTAACTATAAATACTTTAAGAACTGACTAGAGGTTAAATTGCATTAAATTGCAGGAGCACATTCGTGTATTTTTATGATGTGCACCACAAAGGTTGCCAGGATTGATAATGTTTGTGTGAGCAATTAATTATTGTGTGCACATGTCAGAGTTTTTCTGAAATTGTGTGTGTGTGTGTGTGTGTGTGTGTGTGTGTGTGTGTGTGTGTGTGTGTGTGTGTGTGTGCCGGAGTGTTTTTCACCCATCTCTGAGCACACAGCACCCGTGGGTGCAGTGACTCATCCTGGTTCTTCGTTTAGCTGGTGACACACCACGGCTGCCTGTTCTGTCAATCCTTAACTTACCATAGCAAAACATGTCTGTCCAAACACACTCATTCACATCGCTTACAGTGAACGTCTTCGTGTTCCATCATAAGGGACTGTATTGTTATCATGCAGTGAGTCAGTTTCCAGCCTCAGGCACAGAGTCTGCAACCCAACAGTTCAATGCACAACTTTGATAGTAATCTTGTCATTTTGAAAATATGTTCCTGAGATAGTCCTTTTGTATGATATTGATTGTCAAAAAGAAAGCATGACATTGTATTTTCCCCTTGCGGGATTAATAAAGTATACATTATTATTATTGGTTAACAAGGATGTAGAATCAGTCTGCAGTGATGGTTCACAGAACTCAAATACATGACTTTATCATTTACACTTTTCGAACACAGTATAATGTGGTATTAAGGCACATAATTTACGATTGTAATCAGTTTCAGGTTGCACTTTGAATTGATTTTCCTTTTAAATTGATTGAATTGACCCCTAGACCTGGTGAAGACTGAGACTGAATTGTTGATGTAGGCAGGGTCCAAATAGCAGTCAGTGTCCATCTCAATCAGACCATATCCTGCACGTATGCCGACTCCAGGAACTTCTCCTTTCAACTTATCTCTTCACTTCCCCCGGTCTGCCTGCCAGACTGGAAGAAAGAGCAGTGGACTGGGCAAATGCCTCAGCCTTTACAGGGTATTCAGACGTACAGTACACAAACAAGTAGAAACACACACACACGCACGCACGCATGCACCCGTGTACACAGACACACACACACATACACAAACACATACACACACTCGAACAAACCACAGGGTTTTTGTTTGCTAATGTTTTCATCTCCTGCCTATTATTTACAGTCTGCTAGTGACAGCTTCAGATCTGGAGTGTGTGTGTGCGTGTGTGTGTGCGTCTGTGTGTGTGTGTGTGTGATGTGGTACACAGCACCTTCACTTTGAGAATTGATGTAAGTTGTCTATCTCTTTTTATACCAGAGACTGGGAAAGTGCTCTTTTTTAAACATTCCATAACAAACATGCAGATGCAGACCTGTAAAGATGTGTGTGTGTGCTTTTAAAACCTGTTGTACCCCCCTTCAGTTTTTTAAACCAGATTATGATTTACGTAGTGAATTAAACAATATTGGAAATACTGTACGTTACTAGCACAACTCTTTTTCAGCACATTAGTGGCTTGAATTTAAAAAAGAAAGACCTCGCTTTCTCAAGCGATCTTATTCCATTGTTCTCTGTGAGGATATGATCTCTAGGAGGCTTTTTGAAGCCCCACGTTTGTGTGTTACATGCTTACTTTAGTGGATCGAAATGAAGCTGAATACAATGCACACCACTGACGATAGAGCTAGAGCTTGTATTGGTAATTGCCATGTAGTAGCACATTTCTATTTGCTAAAATGTTGATTATTGAATTAACAAGAAATATGTGAATGTGTGAGCTTGTTGAGGCTGTGGTTGATTACGGTAAGTACATTTGTTGGGGAGTAAATGGCAGGCACTGAAGTATAAGCCAAAGCATGCAAATGCAGAAACTACTCAGGTGTCTTTGTCCTGAATATAAGCAGCGTAAAAAGTACGTAAAAAGTGGACATGTCCGGGCAAAAGAGAATGTTTGGTCACCCTACACATGTCGTACCCTGAGCACCCCAAGGCTGCCTTATCTGTCCATGTGTTAGCTTGCAACAAGGTCAAGAGATCACAAAACTGTGTTAATAAATGCAATTTTGAAAATGTAAATGCAATGTCCCATTAGGGGTAATGCAGCCCGCCAGGATAGGGGTTATAATGTAAATGGTAGACCTATCAATCTGCTTAATTAGGATTATACAACATTTCTATCCATTTGATTTCTGTCACTGACTTAATGTTACTTGTCTCTATGGCCGTCCTCTTTCTACATCATCTCCATAAGTCCAGCATCACAGACACATAATGAGCGTATTATATTTGCCTCTTCTGGCTGTTGCAGCGAATTAGAAACTTCCATACTGCCCTTGGTGCAGTCAGTAGTGCATGTAAATGTAACTCAGGGCCGTGTAGGCAGTTAGTTATAAGTCAGCTTTTTTTTTTTTAAACCAAGTACTGGATGTGCTGAAGAAAACAAGAAGATTGTAGAGAGAGTCTCAGTTTCTCTCTCTCCATCTCCTCTCCGAGTGATCATTGTTTCTATTGATGAGCCAAGTGAGTCTCAGTACATCAATAAGATCTTCAGTAAGAACTCTTCTATCGATTATACCGCCTGGATGAGAGGGTTGCTGAACAAGAGCAAGAATGGAGGGAAGTGAGAGACAGAGTAAAGAAGAGAGAACAAAAAAGGTAGAAGGACGGTCTGAGGCTGGCAGAGCTGATACTGTAGCTCGACTTCTCTGAAGAGAGTAGCAGACAAGTAATAAGTCCCCTCCCTCTAGTTCTCACTACCTTTCCTTCCTTCCATTTATACTTTGTGAGAGGGAAGACAGACCTGGCCAAGTACATCAAGGCCATGCAAGATTTTGCCTTTTTACTGTCCTTTGTTCAAATTAATGTGAAGTAAGAATTCACAGAGATTTTTGCAAAGCTTGGTGCGTGAGAGTTGAAGGGGAGGTGCAGAGGAAGAGACATGAGACAAAGATACTGCATGAGGTGAAATTGCTCAATTTAGTCAAAAATAGGACTCCCTTTCTGAGTCATAACTCAGTCAAACATAGACATGATAACCATATTTTTAGATTAAGTGTAACTTACACTTCCTTATAACTCCAGAACTTGCCTAAGAATCATCAGATTTTCAGGTTTTCTTCAGTATCAAAGTATTCCAGTAATAGTTGTCTGTGAACCCATGGGTACGTTGCAAATAGGGAAGGCTAAGAGCTAATTTGTCCAATTTTTAATGGTGCCAGTTTGCCAAAATGTTAATACATAGGCTTAAAAAACAGGTCTCAAGTTGCAGCCCACAGCTATAACTAACAGAATCAATGGCAACATTATACTGCTTGTTTAAATGAATGGAAACAGCAACAACACATTTTTGCAAGTATTACTGGCTTTCTCTCTCTCTCTAAAACACTAAAAACACTTTTGAACACATAGATGTTCCACCAAAACAAGTGTCTACGTTCCTTCCCGAGGCCATTTTGGGGAGGCACCGTTGCTCCGTCCAGATCTTAGTGCCGCCCAAGAAGATGGTGATTGGTTCAAAGACATACCAATAAACCACAGCACGTTTTTCTTTTATCCTGGATTGCTGTGGACTAGCCAGACCTTCTTCCTGTAGAGATAGGTCTGACAATGCAAGACTAGTGAATTTGTAATGTATTGCACGTTATGTGCAGCCAACATCATCTGTCATGTCTGCAGAATGCTTCAGCACCCTAGGCAACCAAGGCAAATCATCAGTAATGTATTGTAGATGCCAAAAACGTAGCACCACAGGGAGCATTCACCATATTTTCTGAACTTCACATTGTTTAATTAACTGTGATACGTTAGTATAATTACTCTGAACAAATGAGCTCACTGTGAAGATGGTATGTAGCTTCTTTCAAAGCATTAACATTGCTATAGCGTAGCTCATTGACTAGTTGTAGTTCATTGATAGTTTTCTCAAAATGAACACCCTTCCTATAGTGCTTCCTTTGACAAGATCAAGTCAAGAGCTTTTAAAAACACCTCAAAGTTGTTTCCAATAGCATGAAGCCATACAGTGAAGGTTGCCTGTTGCAGATTTTCAAATCTATTGTATGTCACAGTTTCAATTTCAATTTATTTATAGTATCAATTCATAACAAGTGTTATCCTGAGACACTTTACAGATAGAGCAGGTCTAGACCATACTCCATAATTTACAAGGACCCAACAGTTCTAGTAGTTCCCTCCAGAGCAAGCAACAGTGCGACAGTGGCGAGGAAAAATTTCCTTTTAGGCAGAAACCTCGGACAGACCCAGGCTCTTGGTAGGCGGTGTCTGACGACCGGTTGGGGTTAGAATGAAGAGTGGCAATAACAGTCACAAAAAATAATATTTTGTAGTAGTTCTTTGTACTAGTTCATGGCATAGCAGGGAATTGTGCGGCATTACAAGGCACAGCAGGACGTAGCAGGGCACCGCAGAGCGTAGCAGGATGAACATGGCATCGCAGGACGTGTAGCGGGACCATGGCGACAGCTGCTACCATGATTTTGGAGCCTCCCTTATCCAAGGAAACATGCTGGGCGAAAAAGAACATAAGGACTCCGGAGAATGACTCCCCAGAGCTAGGTTAGTAACCAGCATTTCTGGGACATGGATGCACACAAATGGATAGATAGAAAGATAGAGGAGAGAGGAGCCCAGTGTGTCAAAGGAAGTTCCCCAGCTGTCTAAAACTATTACAGCATAACTAGGAGAAACAGGGTAAAGAGAGGAGGCTGGTCAAGCTAGAACTCTCCCCAACTGGATCGGGCTGTATCGCCCTGCTTCCCTCTAGTTTTATTATATTATTGATTATATGATAGATAGATCTGACAACTATGACGAGAAGCAGGTGGGCCGGGTTAGGCGGACGCTGCAACTCCTCACTCCTTAACAATATTCAATTCTATGCCCTAACTATAAGCTTTATCAAAGAGGAAAGTCTTAAGCCTACTCTTAAATGTGGAGACGGTGTCTGCCTCCCGATCCCAAACTGTAACCTGGTTCCACAGGAGAGGAGCCTGATAGCTGAACACTCTGGCTCCCGTTCTACTTTTATAGACTCTAGGAACCACAAGTAACCCTGCATTCTGGGAGCGCAGTGCTCTTGTAGGGTTGTAAGGTACTATGAGCTCTTTAAGATGAGATGGTGCCTGACCATGAAGAGCTTTGTAGGTGAGAAGAAGGATTTTAAATTCTATTCTGGATTTTACAGGAAGCCAATGCAGAGAAGTTAAAACAGGAGAGATGAGATCTCTTTTCCTGGTTCCTGTCAAAATCCCCAAATAAGCTGCTGCTATGCAGAAAGTCACACAGCTGTTTGGCGACTGCTTTCTCAAGAATTTTAGAGAGAAATGGAAGATTGGATATAGGTCTATAGTTGGCTAAAACATCTGGATCAAGGTTGGGCTTTTTCAGAAGAGGTTTAATTACAGCTACTTTAAAGTGCTGTGGTACATAGCCTGTTCATAAAGACAGATTGGATATATCTAGTAGATAAGGGTTGACAAGGGTAAAACTTCTTTAAGCAGCCTAGTTGGGATGGGGTCTAAGAGGCAGGTTGATGGTTTAGCTGAAGAAATAATTGAATTGATAAAGATCAAGTGAAGCAAAGCAGTCTAAACATATATCTGGTTTTACAGCTGTTTCTGAGGTTCCTAAGTTTAGAGATAAGTCAGTGCCAATTAAAGGCAGGTCTTGGTGAATTTTGCTTCTAATAGTTATAATTTTATCATTGAAGAATCTCATAAAGTTGTTACTACTAAGAGCTATGGGAAGACTTGGCTCAGTAGAGCTGTGGCCTTCTGTCAGCCTGGCTACAGTGCTGAAAAGAAACCTTGGGTTGTTCCTATTTTCCTCTATTAATGACGAATAGTACGCTGCTCTGGCATTACAAAGGGCCTTCCTATAAGTTTTAAGACTATCTTGCCAGATTAAACGAGAATTTTCCAATTTGGTGGAACGCCAAATCTTCTCAAGTTTCCGCGATATTTGCTTTAATTTGCGAGTTTCAGTGTTATACCATGGAGCTAACCGTCTTTGTTTTATTATCTTCGCTTTTAGAGGGGCAACAGAGTCAAGTATCGTTTGCAGCGAGGTAAAGTAGCCTACCCTAAACAACTATTATTTAACGAAAGTTGCTGACAAATGAAAAGATCTGTGAGTGCTTAGGCAGAACTACTATACGAATATGTGTTTCGCGTACAGTTAGCCGCTGTAATAGCAAATCTAACAAATTGAACTGGTATTTAGTGAGCAGCAACACGCTACCAACACGCTACCAACACACAAGCACCGGAAACGGAAATGGGTCAGGTACGCTTACCGTAACGTCTGTCCGCCACCTTTCTCCATCTTCGCACATTCAACCTGTTCTCACTCCCAACTCGTCAAATACAGCAGCTTGGTCAGTGGGTTCTCAGCGTGTGGTACTGACACACAAGGCATCCTTTCAGCGTCTGTATGGGACTCAGCGGGCTCTCAGAGCAACTGCTCAACCTCAGCCCTGTAGGGAGTAGTAAGACTGAATCTCTGGATTGGGGTCAAACACAGGACTTTTACCCGAGAGACCAGTGTTCAAGTATTGACCAAAAGTCAACGTTAAATTGAGTTTTTAAAAGCTACGTAAGTTAACTTTCATATGTATCGTAAATTATGTAGTTATTCAAATTACATAGTTATTCCCAAACCACAATATTTTCTTGAACTTAACCAAGTAGAATCTAACCTAATAGTTTTGTTACCTAAACCTTACCAAGGAGTTCTGTTTGTTCTGTTCAACACGACTACCAAACTGATCAGATGATCAGACTGTTTTCCTACTACACCTAGACACATTTAAAAAAAAAAAGAAAATGTGTAGTTGGCCCATGCACTCCAGAACAACATATAGATGTATTTCCTGATCTGACTTAGGTTTAAAATCAATGAAGCAAACAGCAAACAGAATGGTCAATTAATAATAATAATTATGATAATTTGTGCATTTATCACCATCAATTGCAAGTAAAAATGTTTTGTTGTTTTTAACAAGAACACATAAGATGGAGTACTGCACAGCAGGGTAGGCTGTATTTGTCACAGTTTCACATAAAAAATCACCTTTTTCAGCTAATGCAGGTTGACCACCTATACATGATCAGATTTTTTTTTCACAGTTTCAAATTGCGAGAAAACCTTGCCAAAGTGCATTGGGTAAAGTTGTCATAGCAGCTGCTGTATTCACTCCTCTATGTTGGTTTCATTTAGAATATTTGCCATATTAAAAATACCGACCAACCAAATCAGGCTACAGGAGCATGAAGTAAAGTAACTGACTCTTTCCTTTGCTGCATTTCTACTTAGTTGTGCTTTATTGTTCATCAAGCATGACAGCAATCTTTCCTTGCGTGATTAATACACGTTTGATACACCAGCTCCAAAAAATGATGAGGTATAAGAAAGAAAGCTGATTGCTATTAATTTTTACATAGATGTGCACTATTGTTAAAGAACCACAGTAGCATTTTTGTTGATGATTTATTAATTTTTCAGAAATGCAAATGAAGATAGTCAGCAAAGCCATTCTAATTGTATTGCTGCTTGTATAAAAGAAGACTTTTTTAAAAATCTCAGATTCATTTTTGCTTGATTGTTCACAGTGTGACACTTGCATTTACTTGAAGACAAAGCAGACAAACACAAGCCTTGCTAGCTGCTGTGAAGTCCTAGATATATTGCTGTGACATAGATTATGAGAAGGCCGTTTGTTTCATCTCTGCTTAATTGCTTAGTATTTATTTTTCATGATGCCTGATGGGGGGCTTCCCCTGATCTAATAACACTTGTTTGACACATGAATAAACATAATGTGACCAAGCTCAGAGTAAACAGTAAAGATCTGATTTTATTTAGTTTTATGCAATTACTTCTTCTTCATGGTTCACAAAGCCTGATAACACCCAAGCTGCTTGATTGTTTGGTACATAAAAAGTACATTACTGTGAGTCATGAGATTTTTTTATGTTGAGTCATTGACTTATTACTCTATTCTATCATATGTGTGAATCAGAATTACAAGCGTGTTACATTCTTTCTGAGCACTTAATAGCTGTCTGTTGAAAACAAACGGGTAATTATTTATTTTGTGATTTAAATACCATCAAACCAATTTTCCTTCAGCATTCTTGTTGACCATCTGTATCATGGTTAAATGCATGATTCAGCAGTTACACTTAATGTGATTACTTTGTCATTATTGAGCATCTGCAGCAACAGAAGAGCTGATTCCATCTAATGTTTCCCTATGCGTTTTAATTATTAATGCAACTCTATGACATACTTGCATTCTTGATATCGACAATCCGAGCCTTTGAGTTCCTAAGGGTGCTTTGGTTATAGAATTGCACTGAACAGCAATAGCACAGGGTTTTATTACTAAAAAGACTGCAGGATAAGTTGTTTTCAGGGCTTTTGGCAGCACTAAATTCACTCTTTATGACTGACAAGTAAATCTGAATGTTTGTGTGGTAAAGATTATGGGTTGATTTCCCAGCACATTAACATGCTCAAAGTAAAGTCTTCAACATCAGACATTAAGTAAATATCACTCCCTGAGTTTTTAAGCTCAGATATCGGACATCAGACATAATAAAGCAGGAATTATATATTTTTCAAACTTACTTCCGTACTGAACACATGACAAAGAGATTGAGAGAATGGGATGAGAAGAAATAGCAGGGTTGCGTGTCTTCTGAGAATGCACTTTTAGCAGTTATAAATAAAGTAAAACTTGTCCTTTGGGCACAGAACCTCCCCAATGAAACCACATAACTAACATTGAGTGCCATTGATTTTGACTGCATGTCCTTTTGACCTGATTATAACAGCAATAATGATTGCTTTTAGTAAGGGAGTAGTAATAATGGAAGCTCTTGGAAGTGGAAGCTCTGCATCAAACTACTAATAAGGTGGTATTCATTCTGGCAGCCATTTTTGGATTCATTTGTATAAAATGTTGGGAGTTTTGGGTTACATCCAGTTTCATCCACTTTAGTTTTACAATTTATGGGGATGTTCTTAGCCTTAGCCTTGAATAAAGGACAAATCTACCTTAATGTTGGAACTTCACATAGATGAATGAAATCTATCAAGATGCAGTTTACCCTCTTCTCTATTTGTAAACTAGAGTTAAATAACATAATTCCACATCATCAGTTTTTTGCAAATATAAGTTATGTTAAAAATATGGGCTTTCTATGAAAAATAAATGATGTTTTTCTGTAACTGTAATTGATCTGTATTTTATGCTGGTGCATATTTGCCTTTGGATTTTAAATCATCTCTTATTCAGTGTGATGTGTCTTCACAGACTTTGTCAAATTTAAGTCCTAATGCAAGTTAATAGCAACTACAGCAAATGTTAGTTTTCACCCCAGCATGGAGGAAGCAGACAGCTTTGAAGTAATGCTGGACGATGTTCTTTTTTGAGGATCTCTGTACTTTTTCTCCCTTACTTCACATTTTAGACAGTAGGCATGTATCACACACACGCACGCACGCACGCACGCACGCACACACACACACACACACACACACACTTACACTAACTCTCAGTGTAGTGGAGTCCTAGAGGGTGTGGAGCGATGACAGTCAGAGGATGAATGACCCAGCAGAGTATCACTGAGCTGACACTCTGATAATTACATGCCAATCTCACACACTCTCATTTCCGCCATCGACACACACAAACACGCACAAACAAGCCATGTAGGCCAGGTTCACAGATGAAGCACATGCATACACACAGGGACCCCAGTCAGCCATGGACACATGTAACACACTTGCACTCATTCCACTATTAAACCAACAAATAGTTTTCACTGTGTTTTTGGTGGGAGAAATTTTGACAGCATGGCAGAAACACACTCACACACATGCAGACTTGATGTATTTTGCACAATGCGTCTCTCTCCAAGTTTCTGTGTTCATTTACTAGTAGAGATCTCATCAAACTTTAACCAGGCAGCATAAACAGCTTCAAATGGAATAAAGCACTTCAGCCAGTTATACTGGGATTACTGACGTGCACGTTAAACAAACAGGCAGACATATTGTACGTACATTCAACTCACAAAGTGTAGATTTATACAAATACGTGATTCACGTATAGAAACACACACACATACACACACGAACACACACACACAAACACACCCACACAGGAACACACAGACTGCACGAATGAGCCCATTGGTAGTATTTGCATGAGTACAGTGTGTACACATACATTGACACATACAGACTTGCACAACACAAGAGTTGAGGAGGAAAAGTAAGCAGAAGAATGTAGACGTTGGTATTCAGAGTAATCATACCAGCTGTCAGTGTTGGTTTGTGTGTATATATGTGTGTGTGTGTGTGTGTGTGTTTGTGTGTGTGTTATTGAGAGACAAAGTGAAGCAGTTGAGAGGATGTCTCTCATCAGCTTGTGTGCATTTGAATTGTTTTATTTCCTGCATTGCTCATTATTATTTGGTGCCACATTCATATCGCAAGCTCTTATTGTTTCCATCTCTTCCTCTTATTTTCTCTCAAAGAGCACAGTTTTGTTGATCCTATCTCCCCCATTGAGTCACAGGCGGCTTATCAGGTCAGGAGATGAGCCTGAGTACCCACAATCCTGCACTGTGATTTGTGGTTACCTGTCTGACGCTCAGCCAATAGCATGCCAGCATCCAATTTAGAGGCCATCTCATTAATCACAGTTAAACTCATTTACCCAGAGGCCCCCTCATGACTTTATTGATGCCTGGCTCTTTTGGGCCCATGGCCCCCCTTTGTGACTCAGAGGAGAACATATCATTGATTGTCCCAGAGGTGAAGGTGGACATCCATTGGCTGTCAGGGTCAATGCAGGATGTCTCCTAAAATTAATGACTGCCCTCGCCTGTCAAATCACTCTTGCTCAATTGTTTTTCAGAGTGCCTGGTTAAAACGTGACGTACCGGTTGGGTGGGGTTAGCAGTCATTTAATGCAGCAATTAGTTCATGTGTTATCAATTTTGATACCACATTATTTGTATACATGTGAGCTGAACATACATAACCATGTAGGTTTAAGAAAAGCTAGCCTTAGGAGTTTCCTGAATCATGAAGGTAGTTATGACAAAACAATATTGTTTGGTCTTATTAATATTCTTTAATTCAATAATGCGCCAGTGTATTTCCTTGAACTTCAGAGACGTCAGAAGCTTATCAGTTAACCCATCTGGTAATTTTTATTTCTCCAAGGATTACATCTGTATGATGAAAATTTGATATTAATGGATTTTATTACTCACATTATTATTATTTGTCTCTCTTCTATTTGGTGGACAGTCATGCTCTACGTTTTAGAACAACAGTTCCCATAATGCTCCAGGTGATGTAAACAAGAAGTGTAATGTTGCTATTGATTCAGTGTTCCAGAGTTAAGCTCTGGGCAACACTTTAAGCCCAGTTTTCAAGCCTGTATTTGTTTATATTTTGGCAGAAAATTGATCAAACTCTTCTCTGGTCTCAAACTTTGGTCCTTTAAGGACAAGTGAAAGGTGCCGCAAGATTTGTTTAGTTAATTTATTTTGTTCACCACATTGAAAAACAAGGTGACATTCCCATGAGCCATGGGCTACATATCAAAATCCCTTATTAAAAACCCTGTTAAATGTGCAGTTATGCGGCCAGCTAACCACATGACAGTTCCAGAAGCCGTATGTCATAGTAACATAACACGGTATGCACTTAGATCGAACCTGAGTCAGCCAGAAGAACTGAAATCAGACTGCACAGTGGAACAAAGCCTATGAAGGGTTTTAAATGGTTTGGGAACCACTGGTCTACAGTGTGTGCTAGCTCAAACAGTACATAAACAGACTTTATACCACATTGATTACTAAATCCATTTTATGCTCACTGAGCTGGTTTATTACATGATTGTGAGTGAGTATGTTATTATTTTAAGCAGACACAAGACCAAACCATCTTTTTTCAATGATTAAAATGCTCAATGACTACACGCTTCTGGCAGTTTTACACTTCCATATTGTCTTTAATGTTATATTATTACAACTGATTTCCTTCTTACCATTTGTCATGTTTAACAATGGCTTCACATTGCAAGTTATTGGACGGGATTACTGCCACTTCTAGAGTCAGGCCAGTCCTGTAACAGAGACAACTGTACTATTTTAAAGGTCACTTGAACGTGTTCTACAAAAAGATGAAGGGATGGGGTGCACTGTGGGGTTTTATCTGCTGAAGTAATTTACCCAGGTTAGGGTCAGAAAAGAAAAACATAGTAGCTGTCACTATGTAACCGTACAAGAAAAGATATACCTTCTTCTTTTGTGGCCCCAGCGATGTTGGTTGACGTTACTTGTTGTTGATGTTCAATGTATTTTCAAACAAAAGAGAGTAGCTTGCTCCTCCCTCCTCCCTCCGCCTCATCCCCCCCCCTTCTGTGCTTGCATGCACTAACCCACACCCCCAAATCCTTCTTGTTGGTCATTGGCTGGAACACTGGAACACTGTTTGTTTTTGTTGCCGTTTGTAGACTGCAGAGACCGTGTGTTCTGGGGACAGGTAGCTTGCGGATAGTAAGGAGATAATTGCTGTATGTGACAATAAATGTTGTAGCCTAAAACACGTGTGACATCACTTAGAGCCCCTTTAAGCTCTTAATGTGGAAGGACTAAATTATTGTTATACTGTGACAAAACAACAGTGAAACACTTCCCAGTTGTAGCTGATTTGCTTTTTCAACCCTTCATATCACATGGTTCCCATCCACCATCTGCTACCATCATGCACCTGCATTTCACTTCATTCAACAGGGAATTTAAGTTCAGTGCTGCAGCTGAAACTTCTCCATGCAGGTCTATATCATATATATATATATATATATATATATATATATATATATACAGTATATATGATACAAATATTTCCAAACATGATTAAGCAATGTCTCCACTGCTTCTTACTGTAAATCACGGCTGTTTAATTCATTCAGGTCCTGGGCTTAAATTACTCGTTGTATAATTCAGTTTATCGTTTGGCAGAGTCTCACAATATGAAGTCAGTGGTTGTTTTTAGTCCAGCTGGCTCACTGGTTCAGCTTACCTGTCTGATGTAACTCACTGTAACCACTGACTTCACTGTGCCACCATATGGCACTCAGGTGTGTGTGTGTGTGTGTGTGTGTGTGTGTGTGTGTGTGTGTGCATGTGTGTGTGTGTGTGTGTGTGTGTGTGTGTGCGTGTGTGTGTGCATGTGTGTGCATGTGTGTGTGTGTGTGTGTGTGTGTGTGTGTTAGTGTATGAGTGACGTAAGGTGAAATTTTAACCTATTCCAAAACCAAATGTGGTCTGTGTAAAAGGGCCGCACTCACCTCGCGTAAAAAATTGATAGAAGACTGTCCTATTTTACGCTTGTAGAGCAGATCTCCGTGGAGCATATGCACCATTCACGCTGCTCTCGTGTCGTGTTTAGCCAGTTTCACTAATTATACTGGGAGCGTAGTTTTGGAACATCCGCTCTGCTTACGTTAAACATACACTGTAGCCGGCCAGTTACTGTAAAGTCTCGAGAAAAGGTGAGGGAAGGTGGTTTGAATGTGAATAAATCTGTTAAAGCAGACATGAATCCATTCATATCATTGTTGGCATATGAGGTAAAGAGGCAGTCTTGCCCACAGAGGCAAGGTAAGCTGCAGTGTTTTGTCAAGCAGCAAATTAGTCAGGGTTAGTGCTGTGTGACTCAGCTGGGCCCTAAGGAGGAAAGTATGAGGGCCAGTACACCTATGCAGATTGTATCTTCTGTCTCCAGCAGTTTGAAAAAAAAAAACTACTCCAAAACCAAGTATGAACTCAATATTGATCTTCTTGTCATCTCCTAAGCAGACTACATGCTCTATATGCTGCGGTAATGTGGTTTAACCAAGCTGAGGCCATGCTGATTGAATAGGTTGAGTCTTTTGATGGAGCAGTTTATCCTTACTTTGAATTATTGTGATTTCTAACTGTATGATTTCTAAATGGTAAAATGGCTCTTATGCCACTCATTCACACACATTCAAGGCACTTCCAATCAGGAGGAACTTGTTCAGTGTCTTGTTCTTTCTCTGGGAACACTTCAACCCATTACCAACCCTGTGATAAAAGTATGACCTGCTCTACTTCCTGAGCCACAAATGCAATTTTCATCTCAATGTTGTTATCCCTGTAAATGCTTTGTTTTACAAACGAAAGGGTTCAGCGTTTAGCTTCAAAATTCTGGGTGTATGTTGTGGAAACCAATGAACACACTCTGCATTTGCATTATTTACCAGCCCATTAGTTAGAAACCTCACATGTCACAGCACATCACTACTGTGGAAAGTGATGGATACATTTGTCGGCTCTCTGTGACCGCTTAAAGCAATGCTGTTGTTTCTTCTTCTTTTAAACATCTAAAAATAGACGCTAACGTATTAAAGCTCTGCTCTGTCTTAAAGCTGTGTGTCAGTTATTTTAATGCTACCTTTGTAGAAGAACATTTCATGTGTAGTCTATAACTGTTTCCATTTATTCCTCACCCACAGATCAAATATCACATTTGTAAATGTGCAAATACTCCTGTCTGCTGTATGTGTTGCAGTATGATTGCAAGTGCGTGTCTGTTTGCCTACAGACATGCACACCCCTCGCTCCCCCAGTATCAAATGTCACATCTGCCTTTTTAAATGGCACTGACTTCACTTAACACAGAGACACTGCCGGGTCCCACTTCTACTTAAATACAATTGGTCCTGTGTGTCGGGATGAAAAGCACACACACACGCTCAAATGTACTGACACATATTCAGTATGACAAAAGCCACAGATTTTCTTTACTTTTCTTTGCTTTTCTCTTTTTCTTTTCCCATAGAAACACACACACACACACACACACACACACACACACACACGCCTTGGCTCGGCATGTTTCTCTGTGTTAAAGCTTAGGTCCACTTTGTCTAAAGTGAGTCTTTCTCAGCAGCCGCTCAGGTATCCATCAAAATCAATAGAGAAGATTGGTCCACTGAATCCTAGGGAAAGTTACAATGTGTGTGTGTGTGTGTGTGTGTGTGTGTATTGTTTGTGTGTGTGTGCACACCAGAATACATGGCATTGAGTCCAGCAGACAGGAGCAAAGAGAGTAAGCTTACTGGATGCCATAATGGATTCCTGTTCACACTATCCCTTCCCCTAACTCTCTCTGTCTGTCTCTCTCACTTTTTAACTCTCTTCCCTCTCTCGCCCTGCAACTCTTGAGACAACCTCACCTCCTCAGACTCCAGTCTTAAGATCTTAAGCTGTCTAATCCCCTCCTCTCCTCTCCTCACTCTCATCTCCTCCTCTTCTCCTCTCCCTGTCCTCCTTGCCCTATTCCCTGTACTCCCTCCCCTTATACCTTTCTCCTTGTTTGACCTCCTACAGATGTCAAATGCAAAGTACCAGTAGATGGCTTTATCCTGTGTTATACCATCCTTAGAGGCTCCTTTTGTGTCTGGATAGGCAATTTAATTACACCATAATTGAAGTGGTTCAATTATTAAGAACTACCATGTGGGTACCCAGGAAAAGGAGTGAAGTATTCTGTTACGGGCCACTTTTAAAAAAATAACCCTGTAATGTATTATTCCATATGGGCTCCTTTAGGTTTTCTGCACACTGAGTGTCCCTCATAGTGCTGACGCTGATCTGACGGTACTAACATGACTCCTTTGTTAATGCAGCAGAGATATATGATAAGTAACACATACATAAAGTACTTAAGTGATAAAAAGGCTAACAAGCTAAAATAAATTGAAGCAAAACATCTTTCTTGACACCTTTTCTGTTCAGCCCTGATAAAAGTTCTCTTTTGATCTGGGGCTATTTTCAAATTGAGATGTCGAAATACTTCATTCGTTTCCTCTTCATTCTATACATTTAGCCAATAATGAAAAATGAGAAAGAATCCAATGATTGTCCATTTGTGCACCTTAGAAACAATCAATCTACAAAATAAACAACAATTAGTATTAAAATAGGAATTACTGTCTCTACATCAAGAACTGTAAAACCAGTATAATCTTTCAATAATTACAGTACATTGTGTCACTGTCGCTGTTGAGTCAATTTAACACAAAAGGAATAGCGTGGAAATGTGACAAAAGTATACTCCTCAATTTATAAGGTAATACTTTTCATTGTGAGCAAATATAAGCAAAAAGCTGAACTCAAACAGACTTGTTATAATTGTATATTTATTTGGAAATGCTTGATAACATTCATAGAAAATGTTCAGATCTTTTAATTAAACATCACATGCTCTGTTGGTTGATATTGATTATGTGAGCCAATATCAACTTAATTATTTTTGCCAAAGAGGTTATGTTTTAAAATAACCTTTGTTCATTTGTCTGTATATGTATGTTTCAAAGTATTAGATTTCAAACAGTCTTTGGGCCAAAACACAACAG
>JABXJD010001556.1:62500-82498 GCA_013375575.1 Percina caprodes | reverse complement strand
TAAGAACAATAATGTTTTATTTCTCCTCTGACACAAACCATCATGGGTAATGAGTCATGTGGGTTTGCGTTGCCATTAAACTTGTATATATACTGGATAAGTTTAAACAATTGAAATTACTCACCACGCACCCCATTGTTAGTAATATGATTAGAGTATGGTACGAAGCTAGAGAGTACATGAAAATAGCGGACTCTCTGTCTCAGTTTAGCCCCATTTGGGGCAACACATTATTCAAACCAGGCACGGGACTCAGGATTCCAGTTGTGGGCTGAAAAGGATTAAGCAAAATTAGGGATCTTTTTGGAAGGAACGTTGATGTGTATTTGAACAGGTATCTGCTAAGTATAATATTCCAAGAAAGCATTTCAATCAGAAAGCAATAAAGGATCAATATCAGTTTTTACAGATGGTTTGCATCAGGGTCTACTGAATCCGACAGCCACAAAACTTGAATCATGGAGGGTGGGACTGAGAGAGGATATATCTGAGGATGAATGGAGACAAGTCTGTACAAACTCTCAGAAACAGTCAGGTAACGTTAGCTTAAAACTACTTCAGTATAACTGGTTGATGCAGACTTATATAACTCCTGTCAAATTAAATAAGTTTAATAAGAATGTGCCTCATACTTGCTTTAAATGTAGAGAAGCTCAGGGAACATTTGTGCATTGTGTTTGGGAGTGCAGCATTATTAGAGAATTTTGGGTAAAAGTGACTAATATTACAAAGATAATTCTATCCTTGAATATTCCTCTAGAAGCAAAAATGATTTTGTTACACTTGTATCCAAAAAATCTTAAACTAAATCACCAGCAGCGTACATTTTTAGATCTAGCTATATTGCAAGCTAAAAGAATGATAGCTCTTAGCTGGAAAAGGTCTGATCCGCCAGTTATTGGAGATGGATTAAGTCTATGGCACAGTGTATGGCCTTGGAAAAAAACATATTTTACTAAAAACAAAATGGATGTATACGAAGAAATATGGAAGCCGTTTATTTACTACATTGAAAACAATAATATTGGTCATTTTTTACAGGAGGTGTAAATATGTATTAGGGCTATCCATTATTGGATTGGATTATTTTTCTTTCTGTTATGGTGTCTTGCTGGAAAATGTAACTTGTGTGTAAAGTACAGTAATATTTGCTTTCTGGGTACCTTGCGATAGTTGTTGTATATTTGAACCAATTCTTGTTTGATACCTTTGTATTTTTGTATAAGGAAAGAGAGCGATGTGTTCTGTTGGGGTGGGAATTAAGTGTTGACCTGAAATGATATTTCTTTGTGAACTGTCTTGTATAATCCAAACTCAATAAACACATTGTTAAAAAAAAAAAAAAACTAATTCCACTATACGATCACAGTTAGACAGTTTAATAATAAAACGGCAGAACTCCTGACAACTGCTGTGGGCTGTTTTGTGTCTCTGTCCGTGGTGTCGACGTGCTCGCCTTGATTTGGCCTGATTTCGCTATGTGCAGATGCAGACGCAGCCTCACACACACAACCCAGCGAGACTGGCTGTAGAGGACTGTCACAGTGGTCCCACAACCGTCACACAAAGGAATTTGAATCATTCCTTTGCACATTTCCAAATAGCTACATTTGTGTAGCTATTTGTTATGCAACAGCAAAGACGGATGAAGTTACGTGTTAACATCACAACATTGTGTAGACCTAGCAAGGATTCTGACATTTGGATATTGGCTTCTGCTTCGATGAGTTTGCTTAGATACGATCAAGTTGGAAAACATATGGAGACCAGACATTTCCTAACGTGATTTCATTCTCTGTGTGAGGAGCAACAGGAACACGGTTATGTGCAAGAACAACAAGTCTCTTACCAGATGAAATGGTTTTGCTTACCTTAGACTCTTGCAACAGGAGAAATCGGAGCTTCTCTCTCCAAGAGTAGTGTCTCATTCACCGAGGAGCAGCACCACATGTGGGCGTGGCAGGCAGCCTACAGTATCTGGGTGCACCACTCTAATTTACCTGTGTACCAATGTGAACAGTCATTGTGTGAGTAATCCGGATAAATTAAACAGAGCAGAGTGGTGCAGCGGAAGCATGCTGGGCCCATAACCCAGAGGTCGATGGATTGAAACCATCCTGCTAATTAGCTACCAGCTAATTTCTATGAATTGTATCAGCTTTAAGTCTATGTTGATGTTTAACGAAGCATCTGCTGCTGCAAGTGTCTGAAGTTAAATGTCTAAACCTGCTGAAGGGTAAGGGTCAAGTTTATTTCATCCATAAAAATTGCAGTGGTCATACCTGCTGTAACACCCATAGAAGCTGAAGGGTACACCCTTAATGGTATATCAAATTGTGCTGTCTGATAGCCTGAGGTATAAAAGAGAGCACACACGGGTTAGGCCCCGCCCTGTCCGAGTACAGATAGAGATACAGATAATTCATGTGGTAAACAACCTAGTTGTTACTCATCAATTAGGGAAACCTAGAAAATAGCAGCATATTTGTGATTCTGATTTCCGACTATGCTATCACAACAATGCGGCAATTTTAATACCAAATGGCAGGCACCCTACAGTATTTGGGGGTGCGGCTCTAATTTACCTGTGTAGAACGTTGCGTTGCACATTAGTTCTGCTTTTGGCGCTCTCGTGTAAAATCATAATAAATTAATATTTTTTTTATTTTGGGTGGTCAGCGACATTTCTAGGCCTCTGTGTAGAACCGCCACTGAAGGCACATCTGTGATGTGGTATAATGTGATGTGTCATTGGTTTGTTACCACTATTATAGGATGCCATTCATTGTATTGTGTCTTGTTCTCTCCATCAGATGTCTGTGAACTGGAACAGGAAGGTGACATATGTACTGTACTGAGAGAGAGGAAGGGCAATAATTACAAAGTGGAAAGAAACTAAATTAAACTAAATTGAACTAAACTAAATTAAACTATGAGAAGCCATCTTGCTTCATCTTTCCCCTGTTCCAACCATCACCACTCAGGTCTGTTTGAAATAAACTCTTAATTCACTCCCTTCCATGTGGAAATATGCAGCTCTAGACACAAATCTGGTGGGTTTGGCGATGGTGATTTCGAGGCAAAATCTCTGTTCCGTATGTGTTGGTGTGTGTGTGTGTCTGTGTCTGATAATAGTTATATATCGCAAGTTCTTAGCAACACCATCGGGCAGCCTGGTATATTAAGATAGTAAATATGAACAGCTAAATGTACTTAAAGTATCAAAGTAATATGTCACACGGAGGCCTCTTGGAGAGATACCTGCTGCTGTACAAGTTGCTGATCTTTAGCTCATCAGATGGTCAGTTAGCACCATCTAGTGGACAGATAGTAGAAGTCCATCATCTGATGGGGGACTTCTCTCACACTGACTGGCTCTGGGAACAGGTTGGACTGGTTCTGACGTCTCTCTGACTCTGAAGTTATGAACTGGGACGGCGTCTTCACATCAAATCCACATCGACTTCAGGACTGACGAGGGACAACGAGCAGCGTCTTCTCTCCCAGTGTCTCCTGGACACATGAAGGGGGACCGTGTCTGGAAACGGACCTGAAGAGACATCACTTTGATTCAATCTGTTTGACTGGACAGAAGAGAAGTTTCTTTCTGGGTTGTTCTTCAGATTTGTATCGATAGACTATGATCCAAATGATATTCTTACTGGATCATCTAAATACATACACATAACTCCTGTGCTGGCCTCACTGCACTGGCTCCCTGTCCAGGTTAGAGCAGACTTTAAGGTCTTGCTGTTAACGTCCAACATAGTGAATGGCCTTGCCCCGTTCTATCTGTCTGACCTGTTAACCTCTTATGTGCCTTCACGGTTGCTGCGCTCCCACGGGTCAGGACTGTGTGTGTTTTGTATCAGGGACTGAACTCTTGTCTGTGTCACAGCTGCAGTGGCAGGTCTCCCTCGGAACGCCGTGTTGATGCTGCGCTGGTGACAGCTGGACACGTAGGTCTCGATACACACCTACACACACACACACACACACACACACACACACACACACACACACACGGAGTTCAGCTGTCAGCTGCTGTTTTGGCGCCATCTCGTGGACTGCATGCTGAGACACACTTAATAATTTGGGTGAATTTTGATTCATATTTATTTGACACCTATTAAATAACCGCTGTAGTACAACCTGTTTCATCCTTTTTTTTTTATTTAGCATTTAGTTTGTATAAATTATGTTTGGCTGATAAAGTTTAATCAGGAATACTTTATGTTTATCACTTGCTTAAAAAGGAGAGAGGAGAATTTTTATGTTAATCGTGATCTCTATAAATATGTGAATACTTTTGATTGAACCCTACCCCCCCCCACCCCCCCCCAGGCAAGTAGTTAACGGGGCAAGTGTTAGAGCCTTTATGCCTCTTAACAGACACACAATGTAATTAATATGTCTGTACAACATGAACAGGGCCCTTACGCAACATCAAGATACGTTTTCAACTCAGACATTGTTTTTAAAAAGTCACATTTATAGAAATAAAATGACCAGTGAATAAGATGAATAGGTTTTTCCCATAATCTTGGCTGTTGTCTCTTCTTCATAGTGTATGTGTTTTAAAAAGTTGTCTCCCGCTTAATCATGCTACACAGATACTTTTCACCTGATTTCACAAAGAGCTAAAGAGCCAGGGCACTACCGTCCTACACACCGTTTTCTTTATTAAAAACTAAAACATAAAGTGTAAGAGGCCCCATTATAAAGACAGGTTCATTTTAATGTTTGTGAGATGGGCATCTTGTTGTTGGACTAGTAAGAATTATATGCTGGTTTATGGTTGTGTTATTCACTTTCGTTAGGTTTGAACTGAAATATTGGCTTAAGATATTTAACATGACAAATAGTATATTATTTTGTATACAAAACATAATATAATAATATGTCTGTACATGTACAGATACAAGGAATATATTCTCAGCATTTAACCCATTCTAACTAATTTTGCAGCAGTAGTCTGCAGTCCCCCCCCCCCTTAACCTGTCATTAGGCTGTGGCATTGGGCTGAACCCTGCTGGGGCCACACTGCTGTGAAAGGGCCCTGAACCTCATTTATCAGTGTTTGGTTGGTCACCCTCTCCGTGACAGTCTGCTCCAATCCATATCTTTAGAATGGAGCAAACTGGAGATAATTGTTGCTAACTGAACTTTCAATTTCTCTATCTATTAACAAGGGAAGGTTTCTTAACTGTCAGCCCAAATATATATGGGCGTTCATGGAGACATGGAAGAAAGTGGCAATGTGCTTGACAATGGCAATACATTGAGCAGGATGTGAATGCAATGTGCAATACAGGCTAAATCCTATGGTGGGAATCAAGATCCACCAAGCTGACAATCAGGTCAACATTGTGCAATTATCTTCAAAATGTTCAACTGAGTCTACAAATCTTGCACACATTCATGTCCTCTTAAATACAAAGAACTGCTAAGCTCTTAATTCCCAATATCATGTCTCAGTCATTAGTTCCAGATGAAAACACTTGACAGAAGTGGGATTAGAACCGACGCCTCCAGTGGAGACTGTGACCTGAACGCAGCACCTTGGACCGCTCGGCCATCCTGACTGCTTCAACAGACTGTCAGTAGGACCTGTCTTAAAAATTATAATATAGTGAATCAACTACATTCACCTAAAGGATTACTAGGAACACCTGTTCAATTTCTCATTAATGCAATTATCTAATCAACCAATCACATGGCAGTTGCTTCAATGCATTTAGGGGTGTGGTCCTGGTCCAGACCATCTCCTGAACTCCAAACTGAATGTCTGAATGGGAAAGAAAGGTGATTTAAGCAATTTGGAGCGTGGCATGGTTGTTGGTGCCAGAAGGGCCGGTCTGAGTATTTCACAATCTGCTCAGTTACTGGCATTTTCACGCACAACCATTTCTAGGGTTTACAAAGAATGGTGTGAAAAGGGAAAAACATCCAGTACGCGGCAGTCCTGTGGGCAAAAATGCCTTGTTGATGCTAGAGGTCAGAGGAGAATGGGCCGACTGATTCAAGCTGATAGAAGAGCAACTTTGACTGAAATAACCACTCGTTACAACCGAGGTATGCAGCAAAGCATTTGTGAAGCCACAACACGCACAACCTTGAGGCGGATGGGCTACAACAGCAGAAGACCCCACCGGGTACCACTCATCTCCTCTACAAATAGGAAAAAGAGGCTACAGTTTGCAAGAGCTCACCAAAATGAGACAGTTGAAGACTGGAAAAATTTTCGATCTGATCCACTATACGATCACAGTTAAATAGTTAATAAAAAGGAGCAGAACTCCTGATAACTGCTGTGGGCTGCTTGTGTCTCTGTCCAAGATGTCAACGTGCTTGCCCTGATTCGGTCTGGTTTCCCTATATGCAGACGCAGCTTCACACACACAACACAGCGAGACTGTCCGTAGAGGACCGTCACAACCGCATTACAAATGATCGATAGGTACATGGTTTATAGTACTGTACCTTCTGATAAAGGTAACACCACTTGTGTTATCTTTGGGCTTCTCTATATTCTCCTGTAAAGGATACAGCCCAGAGTTGGCTCATTCCAGGTTATTTAAGCACAAAACGTCCCTGGGTGGACTTGAACCACCATCCTTTCAGTTAACAGCCGACTGCGCTGACCTATTGCGCCACAGAGACTACGTCAGCCTGATGCTTTATGGGTAAGAGCTCGATCTTCAAGCCACAGAAGGTATTTTTCTTACACTTCAGTTGGACTCTGACTTTGAATTCAAATATTTGGTATCCAAGAAAATTCCGCAAATAATGATGTGTGAGTCATTTTACTGGTGGTTTCTCGGTCACAGAGACTAGCTTGTTCATTTACATGCAGTTGCGCGCCATGTATCACAAACCTGTCGTGTGGAGCCTTATATATTTTCTAATATTCAATCAAGTGACCTACATACCACGGACCGTAAAGATTGATATGTTTATGGTTTGCAATACCCTACCTTCAGATAGAGGTCATGTCAATGTGTGTTATCTTTGGGTTGCTCTACACTCACCTAAAAGATTATTAGGAACACCTGTTCAATTTCTCATTAATGCAATTAATTAATTATTATGTGGAGTTGAGATATGAGTCTGCCTATGCTTGGAATCAGGCAGCTGGTGACATCATCACATCCCCCCCACCTTGATCAGATCCTTTCATGTGACATCACCCCACCTTTGGTTTCTTAGCTCTGATCCTTCTTATGTGACATCAGCACATTCTAGGGGTGTGACGAGACGCTTACTCCACGAGACGAGACACATCACGAGATTGGGTTCACGAGAACGAGACGAGACGAGATTTTTAAAAATTTTTTAAGAAATCCTCGATGAAATATATGAATGGAAAATAGTTTTTTATTCAACTGAAAAATCACAAAATGCAAAACAATTTAGGTGCATTTTGAAATCAACTATTAATGATGAATGTTATTTAACTTTTTTTTTACTATTTTAATGAATTATATGCAGTAAAGGACGTGCAAACACTGCAAAATGTTTTGTATAAACTCTACCAACTGGCTTCTGCCCTGTACAATTTCACAGGAGAAATCTAACTCCTTTCCACAAACCGAACATAAAAAAATAAACAGTATAAATAAAATAAATGTGTAAATAACAGAAAAATAACACTTTAAATGCAAACAGTAAGTGTATCAATAACCAAAGTACTGCTCTCTCAAAACTACAAGTGCAAACAGGAACAATTTTTTTCTTCAAGCATGAAAAGAGAGAAACTACACAAAACAGCCTAAGATATGGTCATGTTCTTTTCAAGAATATAAGCATGTCGACTGTTTCTGGCAGCAGTTGAGACCTTTGGGCAGTAACTATGTCTCCTGCAGTAGAAAAAACACGCTCACTTGGAACAGAGGTAGCAGGGATGGAAAGGTATGCTTTGGCAAGTGGAGACAGCAAAGGATATTTCGAGCTGTTTTCTCTCCACCACTTCAGAGGGCAGCAACTGAGTGGGATAAGGGCCTCTCTTCTGTAGAGATCAATTTCCTTCTCAGTCCCTCTGCTGGACTTTTCTGTCTTAGAGAAAGAGTCCCCTAGTAGATGCTCAAGCGCTGACTTCTTGGAAGCAGGTTCTCCCTCTTCTGACTCGACTCCCGGAGCCCCCTCTCCTCCATGTGTGGAACAGTGAGCTGCTGCCTCTTCTCTCTCTGTACTCTTCTCTCCTGTGGTCTTTAAACAGCAGAAACACTGGTTTTAACCTTAAACAGCAAAGCAGTCCCCCCTCTCCCTCTAAACACACCCACTCAGATGCTGTCATGTTTCTAACACACACACACACACACACAGCATTAATCCATTAAACATTTTCAGTTGGTACTGGGAACATAAATCTAGTACAAAAAAAAAAAAAAAATCACACACACTTTCACACTTACATAAGGAGTAAAGCAATTCAAATTGATGTATACCTGATTTTGCTGCAATTGTTCTGCCTTCTTCTGCACACTCAGGAAGACAGACTCGCGTTGGTTATGGTCTAGTTGCGGTAGAGTCTGGAATCTTGGGTCCAGCGCAGTGCTTTCTAACAGAATATTGTGTACATCTCCGCTGTATCTCCCTGAAATATTACTGAGGATTGCTCTCTTTGTGTCTGCCACGGTGGGGGAATCGCCGTCATTTGGAGCCATGCTCTGTTCAATCATGATCTTCAGAGGCACAATGAGAGACACTGTGGGGCTCTTCTCCTCACATAAGACTGTGGTGGCTGTCTTCAAAGGATTCAGCAGCTTCACAAGGTCTTCGGCATTCACGATATCGCTGCTGTCCAGTGTGTCAATGTTACGGGCATTTTGTCTCATCTCAGGGCTGGTGAGAGCTGCTGATATGGCAGCTTGCTGCTCCAGGTAACGAACCAGCATATCTAAAGTGCTATTCCATCGCGTGGTAACGTCCATGATTAATTTGTGTGGTGGCAGTTGTAGCAGCTTCTGCTTGGACGTGAATAACGCGGCAGCCGTTGAACTCCGGTGAAAAAAAGCTGTTACTCGTCTCACCCGCCCAAGCAAGCGAGTGACGCGCAGAACGCCGAGGCCAGCCTGGGTAGCGAGGTTGATCGTGTGTGCAAAGCACTTGATGTGCGGCTCTAATCCTGCCTCACGCACAGCCACTTCCATATTACGCGCATTGTCAGTCACAATTGCGATGCCGTGGTTTGTTTTTTTAATCTCCCAGTCAGTGACAGCTGCTTGTAAAACTTCAGCTATATTTGCCCCTGTATGGGATTCGAAAAGTGGGCGAGTCTGCAGTACAAAACTTTCCATTTCCCAGTCACTGTTGATTATGTGGGCTGTAATTGTGATATAGCCCTGCGTACACCTAGAAGTCCAACCATCAGTAGTTATGGCGATGCTTTCTGCCTCTTTCAGACTCTGTACAACCTTGAACTTGGCTTCTTTGTAGAGGTTTGGGACTACAGTGCGAGTTAAATGCGCGCGTGATGGGATGACGTACCTCGGTTCCAGTGTGTGGAGGAGTCGCCGAAATCCGACATTTTCCACCACAGAAAATGGCTTCATGTCAGCTGCAATGAAAACGCCTATGTCCCTCGTTATTGCCGTGGCTCTTGCACTTACCGGTGGCAGAGATGCAAAGGCTGTTAGAGTTGTTTGCCCTTTTAATGTTTTGGTCGCGGGTGCAGTAGTTAGTAGAGAGCTGTGGTGGTACTGTAAGTGTTTTTGCATAGTGCTCGTGTTAGCCGCGGTATACAGCATTTTTTTCTTACAATGTTGACATATTGTGTTCGTCTTGTCTGTCACTCTTTTGCCGTTTATCATTTCTACAGGAAAACCAAAATGTTGCCACACAAATGATTTAAAAGTGGCAGGGGGATCTTCAATAGTAATTTCACGCTCCATCACGCTGACATCACATCGCCTCACAAGACAACTTTTCACCTCGACGAAATCTCGTCACGTTTTAATCTCGCGAGATCTCATAAAACGATTTGCAATATTAATGCATGTATTGTGTTAGGATATCTTTAGAAAAATCTCCATCACCTGCAAGATGCTATCCTATCAATATGGGCCAACATTTGTAAAGAATGCTTTCAGCACCTTGTTGAATCAATGGCACGTAGAATTAAGGTAGTTCTGAAGGTGAAAGGGGGTCAAACAAAGTATTAGTATGATGTTGCTAATAATCCTATAGGTGAGTGTATATTCTCCTGCAGAAGGATACAGCCCAGAGTTGGCTCATTCCAGGTTATTTAAGCACAAAACGTCCCTGGGTGGACTTGAACCACCATCCTTTCAGTTAACAGCCGACTGCGCTGACCTATTGCGCCACAGAGACTACGTCAGCCTGATGTTTTATGGGCAAGAGCTCGATCTTCAAGCCACAGAAGGTATTTTTCTTACACTTCAATTGGACTCTGACTTTGAACTCAAATATTTGGTATCCAAGAAAATTCCACAAATAATGATGTGTCAGTCATTTTACTGGTGGTTTCTCGGTCACAGAAACTAGCTTGTTCATTTACATGCAGTTGCGCGCCATGTATCACAAACCTGTCGTGTGGAGCCTTATATATTTTCTTATATTCAATCAAGTGACCTACATACCACGGACCGTAAAGATTGATATGTTTATGGTTTGCAATACCCTACCTTCAGATAGAGGTCATGTCAATGTGTGTTATCTTTGGGTTGCTCTACACTCACCTAAAGGATTATTAGGAACACCTGTTCAATTTCTCATTAATGCAATTAATTAATTATTATGTGGAGTTGAGATATGAGTCTGCCTATGCTTGGAATCAGGCAGCTGGTGACATCATCACATCCCCCACCTTGATCAGATCCTTTCATGTGACATCACCCCACCTTTGGTTTCTTAGCTCTGATCCTTCTTATGTGACATCAGCACATTCTATGCATTCTTCGGTTCTCTTCTGTTGTTTTTTCAATTGTAAACTTTATCAACAAATATTTTTGGCAAAGTGACATCCCAGCTTAAAAAATGTGAAATTAAAATATTTTAAAAAGTTTATTTAACAGCCAGCAACTTCGGCAGTAGAGTTTCGGTAAGCTAACCACGACAGCGTTGTCGCCCACAATCAACCTGCAGTGATGTTTGAAATAGAGACACTTATATAGGTTATAATCCTATATAAGATCCTGGACATTATTTTAATTTATGACGTTAAAGGCAAATGAAGAGTAGACTGAGTGTGCGGCCTGGAGAGACGCGTCCGACCACACGGCGGTGTGGAGCGGCGAGCAGTCTGCAGACCGGGGGAATGAAGTTCAGATTCTCAGGGACCAGGTCTGAGCTCCAGGACTCATGGAAAGCCTGGACTGGTGTGGATGTTTCATCCTCACAGACAACGGACTTGGAAAAGCTATTAAAAAATTTTGAAGGATACAACGGTGTACAAATCCGTGTACTGTTGAGTATACTGTGAAAATGTTTTATGGAGCTCTCAGCTAATCGTAATCTGTAAAATATTGATTTTGCTCCAAACTGCTCTTTCCTTAAAAACTTCCATATGGATTTATTTTAAAATGATGCGCTTTTTGCCCAAATAAATAGAATATATATCTAACAATAGATGCTCAGTACCAGTACTACTGTAGTAGTATCAGTTCTAATGCGCAGTACTAGTACTACTGTAGCAGTGGTAATAGTGGATTGGTGTTTGTATCATTTCTAACACTGCTATTATGAGGTATCACCATATCTTATTCTGTTTTCTTTAGATTATATGATATCAAGGGGAATGGCTATAATGGCCCATAATGACTGTCTTGATACTGTCATAAGACGTTTATTTTGTATAGCCTGTCTGTATGCAGTGAACTGGTGTTGTCTAGGGATAAGGAGCCTTTCATATGACTCAGTCTAAAGAGAATGGTAAAGTTAATATAAACAATTAAAATATGGTGCGTGCTGGTTGGAGAGGACCATGATCCTGTCTGAAATGTCACAAACGGATTTAGTTATCCTCAGATCAGCTGATCGGGGGAGCTGCTTGACCGGCGGCTCAACGCACTCACTCCCCTACACCACCCGCTCTCCACCGCAGCTTTGCCACCACGCGCACAAGCACCTGCCAAACAGCAACACGTTTTCACCGGAGGAAGAGGTAAACACTTAGAAATAACACTAGGGGGATGCCTTCTATTCCTATATCTAGAAAAGTGTACCAGTACTTATCTGAACTAACGACATGATCACTGTCACTAGATAGAAAGAAAACGTTGACGTTCACTCGGTGCTATTCACTGACAGTAAAAGTAAAGTCATTGTATGCACTGTTGCGTTGCTAAATGAAGGAGATAGATGAAGGAGATAAATGAAGGAGACTTCCCAAAATCTTGGCAATTCCTCATTTGCCCTCTCACATCTGGCAGGTTGGTAATTATACAGCTGCTGGCCTTTCCTCCTCTTCCTCTTCTTCCTCCTCCCAGCCAGTCACCGTAGTTCTAGTGCTCGGCTGAGACTTTGCTCCCCATTGTGACGTCATCGCCGAAGTGACAAAAATGACCAAAAACTGTCATTTAACACTATTTGGAGACATTTTTATAAATTATATACATATCTTGAGTGCTTTTTGTACCAAATAATCAACAGTGGTGGTTAACCTGCAACATGGGCTTTAAGATAGTAAATATGAACAGCTAAATGTACTTAAAGTCTCAAAGTAATATGTCACACGGAGGCCTCTTGGAGAGATACCTGCTGCTGTACAAGTTGCTGATCTTTAGCTCATTAGATGGTCAGTTAGCACCATCTAGTGGACAGATAGTAGAAGTCCATCATCTGATGGGGGACTTCTCTCACACTGACTGGCTCTGGGAACAGGTTGGACTGGTTCTGACGTCTCTCTGACTCTGAAGTTATGAACTGGGACGGCGTCTTCACATCAAATGCACATCGACTTCAGGACTGACGAGGGACAACGAGCAGCGTCTTCTCTCCCAGTGTCTCCTGGACACATGAAGGGGGACCGTGTCTGGAAACGGACCTGAAGAGACTTCAGCAGGTGAGAATCTGACCAGAGGAGTCTGGAAATGTTTGATGAACAGAATCACTTTGATTCAATCTGTTTGACTGGACAGAAGAGAAGTTTCTTTCTGGGTTGTTCTTCAGATTTGTAGCGATAGACTAAGATCCAAATGATATTCTTACTGGATCATCTAAATACATACACATAACTCCTGTGCTGGCCTCACTGCAGTGTACCTGTGTTATTACATTATCTGTGTTATATGACAGCGATATAAGTAAAAGATGGGATTCAATCAAACTTTCATTTTTCTTGAAAAAGTACTAAATAAATTGACAAAGACACTATAATGTCAATTGCAATTATTTGTGAGACTTTTCACTGTACTGCAAAATGTTGAATTGTTGCTATTTCTAGAATGTGTCACGCAAGAAGTGTGCAGGAAGAAACGATATGCGTGTCTCTATTTCAAACATCACTGCAGGTTGATTGTGGGCGACAACGCTGTCGTGGTTAGCTTACCGAAACTCTACTGCCGAAGTTGCTGGCTGGCTACGCAACGTTAGCTATATCCGTTAGCATAAGTACAGGCTAACTATAGCCAGTTAGCTTTGTATGTAACGTAACAACCCCCCATCTCATAGGAGCGAAGCTTACTATTTCTTTCAATACAATTATGGTACAAAAGGTGCACTAACGCCACAGGTATTATGTTGACAACATGGAGGCATATATAGGCAACACCAAAGGCAGTCGTAATATTTACCTAGCAGGCTAGGCTAACGCTGTTGGGCTAACGTCCGGCGCCGTAGCGTTAGCTAGCTGTCTACACTTGTGAAAAGCCGAACAACACCCCCGTCTAAGCTGTGTTTCACTTTCCCTCCAATATTATAATAAACATAATGAAGTCACCTGGACTCAGTCGAGACCATAGACTGTTAATATTAAAAGACCAGAAGCCATATTAGGCCAGACCAGCGGCAGAGACAACGCAGGCTGCTCTGTTAATACAACACTGAAAATACGCCACAAGTAAAAGTCCTGCAACAAGTATCAACAATATTTTACTTAAATCTTCAAAAGTAAAACCCTCATTCTGCAGTTAAATATCCCCTGTTAGTGTTTTACTATACTTTTAATGTTTTTGGATGAATACTCCTCAAATTATCAATGTGTATGTCATAGAAATAAAGTGGTACACTCTGTTTTTATGGTGTATGTGGAATTTGAAAGGTTGTATATAATTAAAATAGTAAATAAATGTCTGAAATGAAATTTTTAAATATCGATTTTTGAGTAGGAGATTGCTCAAACATCGTTTGGACGTGCTGGTGCGTCTTTCATCCTCGGAGGGTTAAGGTACATTTTGGATGTATTCATGTAATTAAACTTTTTAAAATATTTTAATTTCACATTTTTTAAGCTGGGATGTCACTTTGGAAAAAAATATTTGTTGATAAAGTTTACAATTGAAAAACAACAGAAGAGAACCGAAGAATGCATAGAATGTGCTGATGTCACATAAGAAGGATCAGAGCTAAGAAACCAAAGGTGGGGTGATGTCACATGAAAGGATCTGATCAAGGTGGGGGGATGTGATGATGTCACCAGCTGCCTGATTCCAAGCATAGGCAGACTCATATCTCAACTCCACATAATAATTAATTAATTGCATTAATGAGAAATTGAACAGGTGTTCCTAATAATCCTTTAGGTGAGTGTAGAGCAACCCAAAGATAACACACATTGACATGACCTCTATCTGAAGGTAGGGTATTGCAAACCATAAACATATCAATCTTTACGGTCCGTGGTATGTAGGTCACTTGATTGAATATAAGAAAATATATAAGGCTCCACACGACAGGTTTGTGATACATGGCGCGCAACTGCATGTAAATGAACAAGCTAGTTTCTGTGACCGAGAAACCACCAGTAAAATGACTGACACATCGTTATTGCAGAAAACAGAAAACTATGACAAATGGACATCCACTACGAATCCTTCTCAATTGTTGAGTAAAGCAGGACATGGGTAAAGTTGTTAAACCCACTTTATTGCCTTTAAAATACTTGTTGCATCATTTAATTACCTCTGTCAGAGTCTTATGCAGCTCTTTGACAGACTGGACTATGAAACCAGATGGAGATGCCGGGGATTGAACCCGGGGCCTCATACATGCAAAGCATGCGCTCTACCACTGAGCTACATCCCTGAAGTTTTACTATTTTTTTGTAATTTTTCTGAGACCACTGAATAAGAGAAGCAACCTGGGTGAAATATGTAATGTTAATGTTGTATATGGCTTCAAAACCTGGCGGTGGCTGGAAATCAAACCTGGGCAAAATGCTGGCACTGCTATGGTATAAATCATAGTGGAAAAGTAACACACCTGTTGCCTTTCTGCTGGACAATACAACGCTCACTGCACATCTTGTAACACATCTAATACTACTAATAATAATAATACATTTTATTTAAAGGTGCCTTTCACCGCACAGGGTATTCATATATTAAATAGAAAAACTAAAATAAAATATAAAATACTATAAATAATAAAATAAAACAGCAACACAAATACTACACAGCAAAACAAATAATATACAACAAAAACAACGTAAAAGCAATAGACATTTAAGTGGAATAGGCCGTTTTAAACAGGTGTGTTTTGAGTTGAGACTTGAAATGGGGGAATGAATCAATGTTTCTGAGTTGGGGGGGTAATGAGTTCCAGAGACGGGGAGCAGAGCGGCTGAATGCTCTGCCCCCCCCATGGTGGTGAGATGGGAGGAGGGGACAGAGAGGTTTATGGAGGAAGAGGATCTGAGGGAGCGGGAGGGAGTGGGACGCCAGAGGAGATCTAACAGATATGGGGGCGAGGTTGTGGATGGCCTTGAATGCTAACAAGAGGACTTTGAATTGGACCCGGAACTGGACCGGGAGCAAAAAAGACAAAAAGTGGTGCTATACCTGTCTGCACGAATGTTCATGACCTATTCAGTTGGCGAGTAACACCAGACACGGGCAAAGTGCAGACCGCAGTGCACTGCCTGTGTCTGTGGATCCTCATGGAGGCAGCTTGATTGATCGATATGATCCCTTATTTGAGCCGATCAATAGTTTGGAAGGCAGCTATGCTGACCACTATACCCCCCTCGCTGGATGTGGGAAAGTTCACAATAATGTGATCTGTCAATGCTTCACTACCACCGTTATGGGATGCCTTTTGTTGTCGGCAGGCGGGGGGGATACCCCCAATGGATTTCTATTCCATCGCCTTAAACACTCGACCACAAACACAAAAAGTGGTGCTGTACCTGTTTGCAGTGTTCAATTAGATTAGTAATACCAGACACGGGCAAAGTGCAAATCGTAGTGCGCTGCCTGTGTCTGTGGATCCTCGTGGAGGCAGCTGGATTGATTGATATGCTCCCTTATTTGTACCATAACAGAGAATCAATTCAATTTTATTTATATAGCGCCAAATCACAACAACAGTTATCACATTGTGCTTTACATAAAGAGCAGGTCTAGACTGTTCTCTGTGATGTTATTTACAGAAACCCAACAGTTTGCGGTCATCTGCCTCGAACGGTTGGGGTGAGAGAAAGAGACAGAGAGAGAGAGACACACACACACACACACACACGGAGAATTGTAGCAGAGGGATTGGAGCAGGAACATGGAGCAGCAGGTAACTCCACCCACAGATCCAGAGCCAGACACACCTGCAGGAAGCGATATTGCTGAATTCCTGAATGTGATGACTACTGCACTGTGGAAACTTTTGGTAGGCCTGGCCGCGATTCCACAACAGGGAGATTATTCTGAGAGTTCACCTCAGCAGAGTTTGATTGTGCAAAGTCTACACAAACAAAGAAATGTGTTTCCGCCCTGTTTCGAACAGGGGAC
This sequence comes from Percina caprodes, assembly GCA_013375575.1. NCBI lineage: Eukaryota > Metazoa > Chordata > Actinopteri > Perciformes > Percidae > Percina > Percina caprodes. The sequence continues at coordinate 65,597 of JABXJD010001556.1, read as the reverse complement.
CTTTTGCGTGTGAGGCAAATGTGATAACCACTACTTTTGCACGTTCATGGGCACATATACCATTCATATTTAACTGCAAATGCTGTTAGACGTGTTCATTTTTGACACATAGAGATTTTAAACTGGATTCAGTCACAGATGCTTTGTCATGGATTTGAGTGACAGCGAATATCTAGTAAACCTAAATATATCTACATGTATTTACTGTGGCCTAAATGCTGGAATAGCGCCACCTATTGATGGATGTGCCAAATGTTAAGCTTGGGCACTCCTTGTTAGTATAATAGACAGTATCTCCGCCTGTCTTGCGGAAGACTGGGGTTCAATTCCCTGATGGGTAAATTTTTCTACCAGCTGCTAACCAAAGCTACAAGGCCTCAAAGTCCCAGCGAACGCATTGGACTACTGTGTTCAGCATGGGAGGGGAACCATACAAGCTGTGTGCAGTAAGGATGGGACGCTGTTGACCTCAACTCCACAGTGGCAAATCCCCAGGGATTTATGAAATCTGTCCAGAAATGCTGAAAGTTCTGGGTGAGGAGGGGCTGTCTTGGTTGACACGCCTCTTCAACATTGTTCTGGAAAGGAGGGTTTCACCAATCATTTAACCTCAGGTTAACGAGGAACAGCAAGGTGATTGATGGATGATTTTAGTTCACCAAGCAATGTCATAACAATTGAGCACAAAGAAGCCAAAGGAGAAAGGAGGGAAAGGAGTGCCGGACCTGTTATTGTTTTTAGGGAGCAGATTTCCAGCTATACACATAACAGCAGCCACGGCCCCATCCAGAAATCCTAAGACTGCAGCTATGGCAACGGTTCTGGATGGGATCATACCTCAGAAGATTGAAGACCTTACCCTCTGATCTTAAAGTACCTGGGTCTGTAATCCTGCCACCAGCCTATGCTTTTATCCAGACCTTTTAAAACGTTTTCACCTCGAGCAAGAAGAAGTGGATGTTTTAACAAATCGTCTCTCTCATTTCAGATGAATAAATAACCGTTTTCGGACCAAAATGAGCCGACGCCCGCTGGAACTGTGGAGATACTAACGGAGATATTTCGGAGAAAGTCTGGAGACAGAAACGGAGACGCTTCGCTGAGTTTTGTGTGTTTGTGTCGACTTCAAAGAAACTTGTAAGAAAGTGTGTTTTCACCGGCGAGTGAACACGTACATGTCAATCAGCAGACTAACTGTCTAAGTTACCGTACAGTTCCTCTACGAAGAGGAGAAAACTCTTCCTCCTCCATGTTAACTTACAAATACTTTATTACACCTATGGATTGGATTTTATTCATGAATAATTTATACTTTATTTCTAACTTTAGCATGGCCTATTCTGATTGGCTGTTGTTTTTTTTAAATGTAATATTGCAAGGTGTTTCTGGGCTTATCTTTTTTTTATGACCATTGCCTTGCAAGTCAATGACAGATCGGAGCTGCATTTCCTTGATGAAAAATTGCTAAAGTGCTGTTTTACGTGGCTCGTTGGTCTAGGGGTATGATTCTCGCTTAGGGTGCGAGAGGTCCTGGGTTCAAATCCCGGACGAGCCCAAAGGATACAACATGGTAAATTTAATGTTGAGCATTGGACATCTAATTTAGTATCAGGTCCACCCTGATGATGGAAAGTAAGTGTGTGTGTCATGTAGAATAATAGGCAATAATGCCAAATAACACATTTTCTAATTTAATCCAAAAACTGAAGACTTTGATCTCAGCTGTATATTTGTGATTGATCCTTGACTCTGGCCTAACAAGATTAGTAGGAAGCAAAAGTGTAATAGAGCATTTTGGCGACTTTGCATAGCTTGCTTCAACTGCAGTTATAGTCCTGGACAAACTGAAGGCAGGACACACTCAGACATACAGAGTATTGCAGTGTCTGGGAAACGGTTGCCATGGCTACATATGATCAGGGGCCATGTTTGTAAACACAGCTAGGAAGCCTTTGATCTCTGTGATGTCATCTCTTTGATCTGTTAACGATGCAGCTGCTGTAACTGTCAACTGTGGGAAACCGCAGCTCCTCAGACACTGAACCAGCTCTCAAACAAATGGTCAGACGGGCAAAATGAAAAGTTATTTCAGTCAAATAACCTCCTCGTGGGCACCAGAAGGCCTTTGTGAACGTATTGATATAAAATTCATTTTTCTAAACTTAAAAATGTGGGCGTATCAGCGATTTAAAAAAGAGCTTTGCTCTGCGTTGTGCTCAGAAATGTGGACGGTGTTTAACATGGCAGTGAATGGAGGAAGATTGGGAACTCTTGTTGAGCGAAAAGTATAATTCATATCGCATGAATGAGCACACTGGCTGAAACTAGTTTTTGATGTATAAATTGTCCATGACAAGTTAGAATTGTTGGCGTGGGAGCAAGTTGTGAACGTTTTAAAGTCTGAACCACGTCTGTAGGTGAAAGTATGAAGGAGCTGAAAACTTTGGGAGCAGAAGAAGATTTGAAGGATTTGAAGCTTGCTCTCATTGACTTTAATGTTAAAATAAAATGTTTAAAAGCTTAATAATAGAAAAAGTATAAATAGTAGAACAATAGTAGAAGAAGTCCCATCATCTGCTGAAAGAGCTGAAGATTGTAAAAGTTGAACGGTTTAAATAGCTGAAAGTATGCAGAAGTTAGAAAGAGCCAAAAAACGTACGGAATAATAATAAAGAACCGAATAACAATAGTTGGAATGCAACAGCATTCCCACAATGATCCTGCTATCAAAGATATGTTTTCAGTGACGATATGATCACCTACCTCAGGATCCAGGAACGTAGGAAGACAGCAGGAATGGAAGACGGATCCAGGAACGGGAAACAACAACTATGAGGCTAGGAAGTGGAGGTTCAGGTAATTCAATTACATTTTATTTATATAATGTTGCCAAATCACAACAACAGTTATCTCACTGAGCTTTCCATAAAGAGCAGGTCTAGACCGTACTCTGTGATGTTATTTACAGAAACCCAACAGTTCCCACCAAGAGCAAGCACTAGGCGACAGAGGCAAGGAAAAACTTCCTTTAAGAGGCAGAAACCTCGAGCAGAACCATGGCTCAGGGTGGGGGGGCATCTGCCTCGACCGGTTGGGG